>RJWM01006958.1:28089-81096 GCA_004363535.1 Dasyprocta punctata | reverse complement strand
CGTTATCTGAGAAAAAAGTAAAAACTGAATTTGTTACTGGGGATCGAACTCACAACCTTATGCTTGCCAGGCAGGTGCTTGTGCTGCTGAGCTATATCCCAGGCCCTAAACTGAATTTGTTTTAACTATTGTTTTAAAAACTTCTGTTTCTTGTGGTTAAATACAACCCTTAACGAACAGAAATAATCTTTACCATTCTGTGGATGGAAAACTGAGTTTGTGTTACTAGAGCTTATCTGACTGGTGGGTGGCCCAGGGGAAGCCAGAGGAGTAGCCTGCTGGGTGCACCCTGGTCCGTACAGAGCCACAGCTGAGCCAGCAGGGCTGACCCCTGCCAGGATTTGTAACTTCTGATTACCCCGGATCTTCAGACCATAGGCAGAGTGTCACTGGAGGCACTCGATGTACAGTGGCATCCATGACCTCAGAGAAAAGCCCTGGTGTTAGCGCAGCTCCGCAGAGGTGCTGGGCCTGGCCCCAGGTAGCGTGTGCAGCCCGATGTCCCGCATAGCACATGGCACACCAGGGATCGCACTTTTAGCTTCATGTCCTGGCTCCTGCGGCTCCCCAGCTGGGCACCAGCTTCTCCCATTCTCTGCTTATTGACATCTTCCTTGTCCTTCAAGAGCAAATCGAATGACCATGCCTCTATCTTTCCAGACACAATTTGTGTTTTTTGTCATCAACTCCCTGGACCCGCTGTCTGACCTTGGCATGCTCCCTGTACTGGTTGGTCATGCCCCCTCACTACCCCGGTAACCTCTTTGAGAGCACAGGTGGTCTAAGTTCCACTATCCTCAGTGCCACCCCCGTCCTTCCCTGGCTACTCTCTCAAATGCTCGTGGTCCCACAACACCCCCTTACCCTTCACACTGGTTTATTTTCTCAGTAGCGTGCATCAACATCTACCATCCATCCTATGGACTTACTGGCTTTGTTTCTTGTCTGCTCCCTTCAACTCTAGAAGAAGATGATATGAGGACAGGGACTGCGGTCTGTCCTGCTCCCTCCTGAATCCCTAGCTCCTAGCACTGAGCTTGGCACATGGTGAGTGTCCAATAAACAGCTGCTGGCTAAACGCACCAACCAGTAATAATTGCATGTGAGGTGGCTTTTGCAGGCAGGGCAGTGGGACTAAGATGATACTATTTGTTAAATCAAATTGCCCAGAAGGCTCCCTCTACCTCCAAACCCTAATTACCAAGTCTGGGGCACTTTAATCACCATCTTTGCCCCACCATTAGTCACCACCCCATGCCACCAGCTTCCTTCCTTGCCTTGAAGCCCAGATGCTCCTTTGCCATCATCTTCAATTATATGTACTGGATATGTATGTTCCTTAGAGGAACATCTGATGAGTCTGTAGGTAAATACACCTGGGTTCCAGCACCCTAGTCACCCTAGTGACAGGCCTGGGCTGTCTGTGTTTCCTTCCCACATAATCTGCAGGGAGCTGGCCTGAGGCCCAGCACAAACAACAAGGCTGGGATTTATGGGATTCCCTGATGCTGCAGTGTGGCCACAGCCTTCATTAGCTCATACCCATTATCTCCTGTGGCAGAGGGCATCTAGAGGCCCTCCCCTCTCCTTCTCTCCTTTCCATTCCTTCCCTGCACCTCCCCACACCCCAGTCTTGTTCCTCTGCATCTTAGCCTCACCTGGCGCTGGTACCAGGCCTCCAGTTCAGCTTTGCTGCGTCTGGAGATGTCTTCATACTGGGTCTTGATTTCACTAATGATGTCATCCACGACCAGATCCCGGCTATTGTCCATCTGCACGATGACTGACGTCTCAGAGATCTGAGACTGCAGCAGTGTGATCTCCTGGGGAGAAGAAGAGTTGAGGGGATGGGGCAGGGAGGGAGAGCCCACTCCAACCTCCCTTCATAGCAGATTTGCACAGGGCTGGGCTATAACTCTTCCTAGACTCCCATCATCAAGGAGCTCCTTGTCCCCTTCTTTTAATGACCTGAGTTTTCCCAGAGGGGCCTGAGAGCTAGGTAGTCCACCTTCTGGTCATCTTACCCTCTGAGCACCAACTTTCCCACTGGGACCTCTTCCTGAGCTTCTTGTGGAAACACCGCACTGGGCACTTGCTCCCTACCCTCCAGTTCTTTATCACAGCCCCTGGCCCTCCACCTAGAAGGCAGCATGACTATAGGTACCTCTTCAAACAAATTTTTCAAGAAGTTCACTTCCAGCTCTAGAGCCTCCACGTTGGTTTCCAGGTCAGCTTTCACCAAGAAGGCTGTGTCCACATCCTGCAGCAGGGCAGGGATGGAACCATGACTCAGTGCTGGGAGCATGGAGGGGTCATGTCTCTTTCAACTAGACCCATCCCTGGCCAGCTGGCAGCAGGCAGTGGGTGTGGGCTCACCTCTCTGCATTGGAGGCCCATGTGAAAGTGCAGGGAGTGATGCAGCCATGATGGGAGGGAGATGTCCTGAGTCCCGGGGGGTACCCTTAAAGGGGATTGGAAGGGAGGAGTCTTAAATGTGGGTCATCAGAGCTTTTGCAGAACTTGGCCTGGAAATATCTGGTTACATATCCAAAGAATCAGGGCAATTGCTTGCATCTTTGGAGATTTGCGTCAGAGTTTTGTTGTCTTTGACTTTGCATTAGCCATACTTCCATCTGGTTGGGCAGATATAGACACTACCTTTATCTAGCTTTGGTCCATAGGAGTTGGGGATGAGGCAGGCCAGTATCTGCCCCTTTGCAAGTGGGCTGGGTATGGGGAAGAGAGTGGCCTTTTTCTCTCTCCAGGGTAAAGGAGCTGGTGTAGGAGTCTGAGGGGTAAGGATCCTTGGGTGAGTGATTGGGCTGTGGATACATCTGGACACAGTTCAGCACCGTCCCACCTCCCTGTGTCTCCTCCTCACCTTCTTCAGGGCAACAAACTCATTTTCAGCACAGGGGCGCAAGGAGAGCTCCTCTTCATACCTGACAGGATGATGGAGAGGTTCTAGTTGGGTGTGTGAAGTTTGGAAGGGATCTAGGATCAGGCCTTTGGGGGCCACTATGCTGTTGTTTACTGACTGCCCTGTCTCTGGACACCTGTTGTTCCTCCTCCACTCAAGACAGGTGATTATTACCAGAGCTTCTCACAGCCACTTTCCAAGCTTATGCCCTCCCACTCCCATTTATGTGGTGACTCATCTTTCAGGAAGTTCTCCTTGAGGCTACTTGCATTCCCTCTTGCTGTGGAGGAAGCCCCTCATCTCATTGTTTCCTCTGGGAATTCAAGAGAGGTGGTTCTGCTGGCCTGGCCATCTTTGCAAATTTATTCTGAACTGGCTGCAGCCCATGAAATTTCTTGTGCACAATGTGTGAAACCTGGCCCCAACTGCAGCCCAGTGGCAGAGGTAGCAATTACCCACTTTACCAGACTCACGGAGGCAGCCTAACTATGTCCCCAAGCTCTTTGTTCCACACACTTTTCCCTTGAGGTTCAGGGATCAGAGTTGGGGGTTCACTCTGGGCAGAGTGATTTATTTGGTGAGTAGTATCCATACATCAGAAGTTTCTCTGTGCTTCTGGATGGATGCCTGTTTCTCCTTTACCTAGCAAAGTCTGCTCACCTGTAATGCTGGGCTCCAGAGCTTACCGCCCTGTTTTGAATCCCCCTCTGTCACTTGCTAGTCATGGGCAAGTGGGTTGTAGGACTTGACCTTTGCACCTCACCTCTGACCTGTCACTGTCTGCTAGAGTTGTCCCCTCACTTGGCCTACCCTGCCCCTTCTTTGTCATCTACTCCTTTTCTTTCTCATTTTTGAGGTTTACTCTGGATTCCACTTCTAGAACAAACCATTGCAAGGGACATTATCTTTCAAGGCCCCAAGTCAATGATATCTTCTCTGGGAAGCCCTCCCCTCCCCATCTCTCTCCACTCACCCTGTCTCAGGACTCCTCTCCTCTCTGTGCTGTTCCACTTATAGGTGTCCACATTTAAGTGCAGGTGGCCTGTGTATACTGGACTGGAACATCTTGAGAAAAGGGCTACTTTTTCCTTTCTAGAGCTTGAATACTTCCCAGTGCAATGTCTAGCACTGAGAAAGACTGTGGTTGACACCCATGATGTGAATGTATCCAACATAGCTGAATTTCACTGACACATCCTCTACAAACTGCTGCTCTCAGTATATTTGCAATTTCTCCCCAATGGAAATATGTCTCCCCCAGGGCAACATACACTCCCTCAGGGTGCTGGCCCAAGGGTAGATCCACCCAGGACCCCCCAGGAGGCAAATAATCTGCTTCTCAGTCCCTTGCAACCATTGGAGCTACTTGGTTGGTAACTCTTCATTAACGTGCGGTTATGAGACATCTACTCCAGGCTGTGATCAGATCTGGAGCTTCCCTGGGGAGGGCACGTGGGGCAGGATGGACAATGCAAATCTCAAAGCACTGGGGATGGAGATAGTAGGAGTTCAAGTCCCTGATAATGATGATGGGTGAATGACAAAGATCTTAGATCAATTTAAGCTGTGTGATGGGAAGGGATGGGGAAGCAGGCAGTCAGGGATAAGAGGAAAAGTGAGTTTGCTGGATGGGCAAGGGGAAATACCCAGAGAGCTTATCAGGTGGAAGGAAGAGCAGGCACGGAAGCTTGGTGAGAAGAGCCATAGGGATCCATTGGGGACTAGAAAATAGATCTGAGTCTGGGAATGGAAGATGAGGCAGAACAGGCAGGTAGCTTGGAGCAGACATTGGGCTCCAAAAATGGCAGGCAAGAGAGTGTGTTTTACATTGAGAGATTCCAAGGGCCTTATTTAGGCAGAGGAATGGGGAAAGAGGTGAAAACAAATGCAGAATTATGGAGCTGCATGTGCTATCTACATAATAAATGATGTGCTCAGCTTAAGTTATCCCACTTGATTGTTCTTCCCCTATTGAGCTAGAGGTACTATTTTATAGATGGAAAACCAAGGCTCAGATCCTGTGTCTTTCCTTAGGTCCCTTTGCAAGGTGAAAGTATAGCCAACTCACTTTTTTTTGTAACCCTCCAGTGCGTCCTGGACACTGCAGAGCTCTGCCTCCAGCCTCCCGTGCTCCCCGGACATGCAGTCCAGTTCCCTCCGCAGGGCACAGATGTAGCCCTCGAAGAGGGGCTCCATGTTGCTCTGGCAGCACCTCTGCTGCTGCATGAAGTTCCACTTGGTCTCCAGCAGCTTGTTCTTCTGCTCCAGAAACCTCACCTGCAGCCAAATATGAAGCATCACTGGAGGTAGGGGTCCTGGGAACTTTACCTTGGACAGGGTAGTGGGGTGATTTTGGGCCCTCTCCCAACACTAGAAGGTGCAGAAGTTAAGGTCTGCATAGATTGGGACCTATGGGTGTCTCTGTGTCTCCTCTACCTTGAGGGAACTTGGAGGACCCCCAGTTTCCACTTGGGCTGTGCATAGTAGAATGCTGCCCCATGAGGCCTGGGGCAGGTCCACATTCCAGCTCTGTCTGCCTGCCTCTGGCTAGACTTGTGACTTTGACTCACTCTTCTTCCTAAAGAGCCTCTTTGGGATGTACTCCACAAGCCTGCCAGCTACTGTGCTCCCTGGGAGTTCATGTTTTTTTTTTTTTTTTTTTTTTTCAGTCTAGGGGTACTTAGGGCAGGAGGTCACATCAAGGATTCTGTCTTAGGACTGTCAGCTCTTTTCACCTACTCCATCCCATTCCACATGGCTACCTCTGAAAGAAATACAGTTCACAGTAACATGGGCAGCTACTGGCTCGTCTCCAGTTTTGTGTTTTGGCACCAAGATTAAAAGAAATTGAGTGTGTTGACCCTGGCCACTAACTTGGTCACTGGCAAAGGGACCATGGCCTCCAGTCCTTCCCCTGGGGTTTCCGATATCAAGCCTTGCCTTTCATGACAGCTGCAGAAGCAACTTTGCCCTACTTCTTGTGAACACCACATCAATGGGAGGTTCCCAGCCTTACTAAAGTGGGTATGGCATTATTGATGGCCAGGATCCATATTGTTGGAAGGGGGTTATAACCAGAAATTTGTAAACTTTAAAAATAAAATCGTAAGTGAACAGGATCCTTTGTGAAGCAGGCTTTTATAGACTACCTCCTCTATTTCTCCCACTGTTTCTTGGCCCCTTCCCAGTGAAGCAGTAGAATCCTCAGGGCTGAGCAAGGAGGGACTTACACAGGGATTCAGGTCACAGGAGTGGAGCCTGCACCAGGTCTCAGGATATTGACTTATGTCCCGCAGCCTTAGGGTCACCAGAAATACCAGCTCAGCTCTTGACATGGATCCTTACCCCTTCAAGAGCTTCTCAGGGGAGGGGAGGCAGGCCTGTGGGCAGCCGATGGATAATGGGCCAGTTAAGTGCCTTTAAATGTAGCACACTGCCCTTCTCTGAGGCCTTTTGGAGCTCTGGATCTAGGACCAACAGCTATAAGACTCCGGCAAAAGGCATTTTATGCCCCTAACTCTGACTGCTCTACTTTTTCCTTATCCCAGCTTTAAGTTGATGGCAGCTTTTGGGGTCACAGTGACCAAAATTCCTGCCTTCAAACCCGAGTCTTGAGGGAGCTCAGGCACACAGAAGGTGGTCCTATGTTAAACAGTCACCAGGAAGGGTACTCCTTAGACTCTGGTCGTTCTTTTCAGTATGGCTTTGGAAGTTTCCCTTACAGTCTGACCTAAGGCTCCCTTGGTGATTTTCTCAGATAATATCTACAGAGAAATGATACACTAAAACAAGGACTGGGAAGCAGAAACTTTCAAGGCGGAGCTTGATCTAACCAGCTTTCAATGATGAGTGCTTGTGGAATTCTAGAGAGGCCAGTAGACAAATGGCCACTTCTCCACTGACAGCACTTGTCCTTAGGCACACATAGGTATCTCTGTGGTGAATTTTGTTCCCCCTGCCCCAATGCCTTGGTCCCTCCCTCTTACCTTGTTGATGAAGGACGCAAAGCGGTTATTGAGGCACTTGATCTGCTCCTTCTCATCACTTTTCACCCTCTGTACTGTTGGATCAATCTCCAGTGCCAGTGGGACCAGAAGACTCTCATTAATGGTGACAGGGGTGATGCAAGCAGAAGGTCCACAGGTGGTCCCTACTCGATAGCCAAAGCTGGGCAGGCCACACCTAGAGGCAACCCGAGGCCTGCCAAAGCCCACGTTGCACAGGCTCCTGGAACCAAGGCAGCCCAGGACTCGGAGACTCCCGCCACTGCTAGGCCGGCATGGCCCCTTGCTCACTTCATAGTGGGTGACCATCCGGGGCATGACAGCCGAGCATGAGCTGAAACTCCGACTGCCACACCTGGAGCCCATCTGAAAGGAGCGGCACGACATGGCAGGAGTGAGAGCCAGAGAGATGGAGTCCTAGCGGGGAGAACAGTGGATAAGAATGTTCAAGTCACATCCCAGCTTCTTTTTTATATGGCAGGGGACTGGTGGGCTAAGCTGGGTCAAACCCCAGATCACCATTAAATTAGGTTTATGAGCTTGGGGTATTAG
This sequence comes from Dasyprocta punctata, assembly GCA_004363535.1. Lineage (NCBI taxonomy): Eukaryota > Metazoa > Chordata > Mammalia > Rodentia > Dasyproctidae > Dasyprocta > Dasyprocta punctata. The sequence continues at coordinate 73,620 of RJWM01006958.1, read as the reverse complement.
TGACTGCTAAGTAGCAGGGTGGATAATTAGGGTAGCAAAGAGCAAAGAGAAGGAACCAGTGGTCAATGCTGGTGGGACCTATAAAAATTCTATTTGTCCTTTTTCCTTGTTTATGGGGGCAATGAAAGGAGCCGGGCAGAATGCTATATTTAACCTACCTAGTGTCTCAACCTTGAGGAAAGAGGGAGTCGAGCTTTATCATTTCATAGGAGGGAAGGGGCCTGAATTATATACCCTGGATTCCCTGGGATTAGAAAGCACAGTGGACATACTGAGGATGCTCTGTTCACCCAAGCCTAACTCCGTGTCTTCCTTCAGGTCCCCCAGACCCAAGAGTCCCTGGGAGCGCCTCAGTGGGCCCAGGAGTTCTTAGGGAAAAAGACTTTTGGGACAAGAGAAGTCTCTTCCACAGACTGGACCTACTCAGGATTATGGGGCACTGGATCTGGTGCAACTGCACCTGCCCTGGAATTCTGTGTTGCACTTGGAGTCTCCCTGAGTAGATGGAGCCTTTTGTGGCCTGCAGACATCTCTGGGGACACCATTTGCCCACAGAAATGCTTCAGGTGGATGTGGGATTCAGGCTTTCTTCCCAGCACCATGTCATAGACACAGGTCTTTGTAGATACCTGCAGCCCCTCTCTTCCTATTTTTTCCTCTTTTTGACCCTCCCAGCAGTATAACCTCTGCTGGGATGACTAACCTTGCTCTTGTACTCTTTGTTTCCAGGCCAAAATCAAGCCAGTGATAATAGTAACACTGGTTGGGGATTTACTATGTGCCAGACCACTCTGAGTGCATCTATTATCTCATTTAATTTTTAGGACAACACTGTGATGCAGTTACCATTTTACAGATAAGGAAAATGAGGAGCAGAATAGTGAACAGCTGTGCCCTCAAGTTGCCTAGTTTGTTGAGGTTAAGGCTAACATTGAATTCTATACCTTCTGACCTTACCATGCTCCACTGATCTAGAGGGAAGAAGCCTGAGGTAGGGTTGCTGAATCTGCTGCCTACATGCTTTGTGCTCCTCTCATTTCCCACCTATACATTGGAAACTGGAACTCAGATGTTCTTGTGCCTTGGAAAGTCTGTCTAATTACGCCATTTTACACTGTTCCCCTTTGTCATAGCTTTGGTTTGGGTCGTGGAGTAAGGATTGTAATGAATGACCTGGAGATGGTGAGAAGCAGATGGAGGAATGGGCTGGGGTGCTGTCTTAGTCACCTTTCCCACCAAAATATCTAACATCTGCAATATGAAGGAGGAGAGGTTTATTTGGTTCATAGTGTCAGAGCATTCAGCCCACGACGAGTTGGCTCCCAGGCAGAAACATCATGGTGGAATAGCATAGCAGAGAAAAACTGCTCAATTTATGACATACAGGATTCAGAGAGAAATTGCCAAGAGGAAGGGATCAGGGACTGGATTTAGTCTCCAAGGATGTGGTCCCATTCCCTACTTCCTCCCATCAGTCCCCATTTCTTTTTAGCTATGAACTCATCCATAGGTTAACTGGTCAATGCAGTTTGTGCCTTCACAACTTCATCATCTCTCCAGGGACCTCTTAATCTAGTCAAGGTGAAAATCAAGATCAACCGTCACAGGTGCTACTGCCTGGTATCAAGGAAGAAGAACCTAATTCCGCTTTGGGAGGCCAGGAACTGGTGTAAATGGCTGTGCAATATGAGAAACCTGACCAAAGAGCAAATTCCCACTAGATTGGATGAGTGAAGTAGCTGGCAAATTTGTCAGGACTGAGTCCAGTATAGCAGTGCAGACACAGAGAGCTCCCCGACCTTATCTAGTCCCAATGATGGTCTCAGTGACTGTGTTGTGAGTCTGGAATCCCAGGATCTGAGCTCAAGAAGAGAAGGTAGTGTGCTTCAGTGTGTTCATAGTGGGCAAAAGGCAACTCTTCCCATGCCTCACAAGTTCTGATGCTGTCCCTGGGTATAATAGAGAATGCCGACTCAGTTGAGACCTAGAGTGCACAGCAACATTTTATTGAAGCTACTTCAGGAAATAGGCAAGCATAAGAGAACAAGTACTTTGGAAGGTTTGATTTGTCTTTGTGAATTCTGTCTTCATATTGACAACACGGCAGATGACCTCTTTGCCTCTGGAGTGCATTTTGGTCTTGAACGCATGGCAGGTATTTGAGGTTTACAACTCTTCAGACTAAATGGAATCTACCCTTGAAAGTCAGATTCACAAAAACCTCCACATGACCACTTCCTTATTCTCCCGCCTTGGAGGGGCTGAGCGCCTCCATGTCCCTCAGAGTGAGGGACACACCAAAGCCAGGTCTGCTTCACTCCTCTGAGCTTGCCATCTTGGCCCTTCCTCCTGTATTTAAGGAGCTTTGTTCCATGCAGCACAGAGAAACTGCAGAGGCTGGGAGATAGAAAGGAAAGGCGGGAGGAGGAACAGCAGGAACCATGCCTCCACGGAGAGAAATAGAGGAGAGGAGGGGAAAGATGAGTGCTGAGAGAGAGGACACATGGGGTGGTGGAGGATGGCAGAAAAGGAAAAGAGGATGAAGAAGCAAGTGTACAGGAAAGAGTATGGGAAAAGAGAAACAACCTGGGCCAGGAGCTTTATTTAGAAGGAACATTCTCATAGGGCAGTTGTTCACACAGGCCCACAGAGTCTCTATTTTCTGGTGTATATTCTGCAGGCATTTTGGGCTGAACTGCTTTCCCTTCCACTTCCATCAATCTGCCTCCCACTCCCTCACCACCAGGGTGTTTCTGTTTAGCGAAAGCAATTCTAATATTGGCTTGAATGAGACAGATTTGGAAAGAGTCTGGCTATGAACTATCATTTAATGCAGCTGTAAGTCAAGGAGAAATTTTGGGTTCTTGATAAAATTAACCCATTGTAGTATGAATAATCAAGAGTTGGTAGTATTTTAAAAGGTGTTAGTTTTTCACTCAAATATTCTACTGGTAAGAGTGGTCAGGGGAACCAGTTGGGGGCCTTGGCAGGGACAGAAAAGAAGAGGCTAAGCAGTATGTATGGCAGGGTTTGCAAGAAGTACCCTGCTTGTGGGAAGAAACAACACATGGACACTCTGGCCTAGGCTTCACTTGACGTCTTTGGGACACCAGGGTCAATCTAAGGTCTCCATGAAGGACTGAGCAAGAGGAATGGTCTTGTGGTTGCAGTGAGTCTGGGTCAGACAGAGGAGGAAGACCTCAGTGCATCCCCTACTACCTAGTATCAAAGTGTTAACCCAAGTCTTCACCCAGAGTACTGAGTCAATGTGGGCTGAAATAGGCCGTGGAGAGTCTAACATTGAGAGTGGGTGGGCTCTATCTGTGGGGAACTATCTAGAGGCAGAGGGATGGACACAGAGACCTAAACGTTCCCCAGCCACTTGCTGCTCTTGTGCGTCCTGCTTTAGATAATGTGCATGGGGTGTGGGCAAAGCATCAAGCCTTAGGGCTGGAAAGCTGCAGGCCTGGGGTAGCAGCTGAGGTGGGCAGTGCTTTAGCTCCTGTAGCTCTTCTTGGTGGATGATGTCTTGGAGATGATGCGCATGCTGGAGCTTGTGCCACTGAGGCTGCGGCCACTGGTGGAACTGAAGCCGCTGCTCCCAGCACCACTGTAGCAGAGGCCACCACCTAGACCACCACCGTAGCCACCCCCACCCACACAGAGGCCGCTGCCGCCACTGTAGCCTGTGCCACCGGAGGAAGAGACCACAGCTGTGAAGAGAAGGCATGGGGATGTTGGCAGGGTTCTAAGTTACCACGATGCCCTCCCTGTCTTCCCGGGGTCTGTTCCCTCCCGTGGGCCTTGTTCCAGGTACCCCTTCTCCAGGAGCCTCATGGACAGTAGTCTCCTGAGCCAGGAGGCACGTGGGCATAGACGCATCACTCCTATCACAGGTTGAACCGCAGTGTGAGTCTCTGTACAGGTGCGGTTTCAAAGCAGTTTCACAATCGTGAATACATTTATCTCAACAGGCTGGAGAGGACACCATTACAACAGTGAGCTCATTTTACAGAGGAAAAGATGGAGGTGCAAAGAGATAAGCGGCATATTCAAGGTCGCACCTGCCTCGAGGCTTTAGGCTCTTGAGCTGTGTGTGTTCCTCCTGTCTACTAGGAGGCTCTCATGTTGGAGGGACTATGAGGTCTCAGATTCAAGGACAGCACCACAGATTCCCACTTTGGAAGAGACCCAAAGGCCGTGTAGATAATCCTCAGTATTGGAATCCATTCAACCACGAGAGGCAATCCATTAATGTCTGCCCCAATGTTTCCAGTGACTGCCCAGTGAGGAGGCAGCACCCTAAGCTGTGACATGCTGCCATTGTTCTGCCCATCCCCAAGTCTGTTCTTCCCTGTGAGTGCCCCTGCTCCTAGTGTCAGGTGGTTGCAGACTCCCTCAGCCTCCCTCTTGTGGCCTTACCCACTTGGGGTTTTTATGACCACAACCAGGACTCAATGCTCCCACCTAGGATGCTGAAAGTTTCAACACCCACTTTGCCCCTTTGCTCACTCCCAAGATTATCCATCTTGGTCTTCTGGGAGTTGAAGCCAAGCCAGGTCAGTCACTACTCTACTTGCTCAGTTAACTTGCTTAAACTCTAAATACTAATCTTTACCTTTCACCTGCTTCCAAGCCCCTTGTGTTACTCTGAGTTCCTGCAGAGTAGCTGAGAAATCAACCACTCAATCTAGTGGCCAGTTCCTAGTCCCTAGTGAGCAGCTCCATTCCACTATGGGATTCTCTGGGCCAGGCTGGAGTCCATGGGAATGTGACCCCACTGTGACTACCTCCAGGGATGAGGAGTCACCTGCAGTTTTGGGGGAGAGAAACTCCCCCAGAATTTTATTCCAGAAAGATGAGAAAGTCACTGAGCTCTGCTCTTATTTATCTCATTCCATGTCCCCACTCTGAGTTCTCTTGACCCCACTGAGAAGAGGGGTCAAAGAGCCAAGGGGTCTTCACAGAGCCCCTAAGATGGTCATGATGACACCCATGCCCCAGTGTGTCATTTTGTAGCCACTGAATCTTAACTAGTGATGCCATTAGCTCCTGTTTTGCCTATCAATCTTCTATCATTTCAACACATTTACTCACAGATGTTCACAGATCCGACACCTTCACCAGTGAGCCTGTGGAAGGTGGGGAGAGAAAGAGACGTGTCATTTGCAGAGAAGTTAGAGGCTCTGGGTTCTTTGTATTTGAAGTCATTAGTACTCAGAATATCCTACGTGCCAGGCACTGTGTTTAAGATTTCTATTCACCTCCTAAGCTTTAGGAACCTTATGCAAATTTGTGAGGGAAACTCTAGAGAGATCAAGTTAAAATACATAAAGAAATATGAAAAGAGACTTTGTGTCGATGAGGTGAAGTGAGACATGGTAGGGTATCTCTGGAGAAACTTGGAAACCCTGAGTCTGGTCCCAAATATGGCCATGTTTGTTATAGGGCCTGAGTATAAATGGTCCTGCTTGGGGCCTTCCAAGTGGTTATGACCACCTCTTCCTGACATCTTGACCCTGGGCCCTGCCTTGGTCAGGAGGAGCTATGGGAGTGAGTGCAATTTCAGAGAGCCTCTAGAACAATTGAATTTTCACCCCATATCTAGCCTTGGACTATCTATCTGAAGGCCTGATATTTTGGGGCCCACATGGCCTCTGTGGCATTACTATCATGCTCTTGTGGTATCTGCTTGGTGAGAGCAGAAATGGCTCACCTGTGTTCCTCACCCTCCAGCAGCTTGCGGTAGGTGGCGATCTCAATGTCCAGCGCCAGCTTGACATTCATGAGCTCCTGGTACTCACGCAGCTGCCGGGCCATGTCCTGCTTGGCCTTTTGCAGGGCCTCCTCTAGCTCTGCCAGCTTGCTCTTGGCATCTTTGAGGGCCAACTCGCCACGTTGCTCAGCATCTGCTATCGCAGCTTGGAGTGTGGCACACTGCAAGCAGGAGACAGAGATTGTGACACTGTTCATAGGGAATGCAGTGAGATGTGGGCTCTGGGTTAAAAATACAGAAGGATTCTTTGAAATCAACTTAATGTGCAGGGGCTGGGACATCATGATTAAAAACAAGACTGCTCTCTTTAGACTCTGCAGGGTGAAAACAATGGCTTTCTAAAGTCCATCAATGCTGCATTTTCCTGGACAGTGGGTGCTTAAAGCAAGCTGAGTTTGGCCATTTGTGGCTCCAGAGGGAAAGGGGCCCTTATATTGTGAATGACACTAGGTCAGTGACCTTTAAATTCCTGGAAGCCACTCATGTGTAAGGCTTCTCTACATGGGCTGAGTTAGACCCAGGCCTCGATTTACCCCTGGGGCAGGGCTCTGCATGGAGTGGCCCTTGGGAGCTCCGCCCTACCTGCTTCTTCAGGTTGTCTATCTCCGAACGCAGCCTCTGCATGGCCCGGTTCAATTCAGAGATCTCCATCCTAGTGGTGCGGAGGTCATCCCCGTGCTGGCCGGCAGATCGCTGCAGCTCCTCATACTGGGAGGAAGAACAAGCAAGCCTCAGTGAGGGCAAGGGATGAGCGCAGCTGGGGATGGTGGTGGGCAGGTCACAGGACAGAAGGCTGCACTTTTCCAGAATCTCCAGACTTTTAAGTGCACTGCTTGGAGACTCCTGGCTTTGTCTCCACCCTGCTCTAATCTGTCTGCCTTGTCTCTTGCTCTGCCCCGCATTCTCCATGCCCACAGTTGAACAGCTATGTTGTGCTCTTTCCCTTCTTCCCATACCCAGCCTCTCTTCTCTCTCCCTCTACTCTATGCATCTCACTCCTCCAGAGTTGCCATCACGCAGGGTGCCTGTTCCTTTGTGATTTTAAAGTTCTCCATAGTTGTTTGTTTTGATACCACATCTCTTCATCCCCAGTGACTCTCTGGCTCAGAGTGTCTGCTCCAACCTGGATACTCTGACCCATATTCAAACTTTGCCTCCCAGTACCTTGGGCCCAGCCAGTTCTACCTCTCATCTCAGTCTCTCCAGCCTTTCCCAGGAAGCACTAGACCTTTCTCTTCTCTAAACCTTGTCTCTCTCTTCCTCTTGTTAGCCCTAAGGGCTAGAACTGTCCAGTTGTGCCTGTCTCTTTGATACAGGGCACTGGAGGTGTATGTCCATTCATCTTGCCAGACAAACTTGCCACCTTCTGTCTGAATCTGACAATTCCCCCAGTTTATGATGGTGCTGCCTCAAGATAGGGCTCAGAACAGAGTGAACCTCAACCAAACTCAGATCCTTGGAGCCCATCAGACTTGGACATCTGAGAGGACTGGGACCTCAGCTAACTTGTTTGTGAAACCTCTGGCCTCAGTGCTTGTTTAGTTAACTTGACTTTGATGCCTCACCTTGGTCTGGTACCAGGACTCAGCCTCAGCCCGGCTTCGGTTGGCGATGTCCTCATACTGGGCCTTGACCTCAGCGATGATGCTGTCCAGGTCTAGTTTGCGGTTGTTGTCCATAGACAGGACCACGGAGGTCTCGGAGATCTGAGCCTGAAGCTGAGCCAGCTCCTGTGATTGGGCCGAATGGAGAGTTTAGGCAAGATATTTGCATGCTCAAGTATGTGTGTGTGTGTGTGTGTGTGTGTGTGTGTGTGTGTATGTGTTGTTGGAGGACTGTGGCCCATACCAGGACAGACCCTGGCATGGAGGGTCTTACACTGTTGGTGCAGAGCTCACTGCTTAGATGTGAAAGGGCTGGGAGGACATGAGGGAGGCCACTGAGTTGATAGCTGTTCTTTATTGTCAGCTCATCTGCACAGAGAGCAGCCTGGGTAAGTCTAGCTGGAATTCTCCAGAAGCCACTCCCATTGTGAAGGGAGCACACCTTACCATGACTGTCAAGTGCTGTGATATCTCATGTGCTGGAAAAGCACTACCCTTCAGAGTGTATAAGCATATGATCTTGGGAAAGGAAGCTGAGTCAGAAGGGGTCAAACAACTCTGCTACATTTTGTTCTGTCTTCCAATTTTCCTGCTCTCCACTTCTCAGGTAAAGAAAATGGAAATTAACTTGAAACAGTAGAAACGGCCTCAGACTGAAAAATCCACACATCAGCTCTGCTGAGCAGGCTCTGGGGCTCAGAGACGCTAATCACAATACAGGCCTAGCATAGCTTCTGTGAAGGTTAAACAATGTTTATATTAGAAGGGTTTTGAACAGTAATATCATGATTAATTTGTTACTTATCTCTTTTCAGCATGACCCAAAACCTCAGTTCTCTCATTGTGACCTCAGACTGGCAGCATCAGCCTTACCCACCTGGGAGTGTGATGGCAATGGACGTTCCAGCCTCAGACCTCCTGAGCCCTAGCTGGTATTCTAACAAGACCAGCAGGAGGATCATGTACTTTGGAATCTGAGAATTGCTAGTCTGAAGCAGAAATCTAAGCAAAAGTATTCCTTTGCATACTGGGTTTTCAACAGGTCTGTACATTTACTATTTCAGCAAAGTACTGTTTTATGGTTCTTGTGCTATAGTTTATGTTCCTGAAATAATTCTTCCCCTTACTGACCTTGCTGGGGTGTCTCAGCCCATGGGCTTGCTGGCAATAGGATAGGTCAGAATTAGGAGCTAATACCATGTTGATTGTCATAGTGAAGAGAATAGGCAGAGTAACTGAAGGCTTTTGGTCCCACGTGGGCTGTAAGATGATCATTGAAGCCACTCAAAGACCAGGAGGTGATCATTCTGGTTTTGGGACAATATGGCAGTCTTATGCTGGGCACCAAATGTAGACAACCCTCTGGGAAAGCCATCTGTCCTACTTTGAGTCCTATTTGAAAGTGCACAACTCACCATGCACCGCTGTCCTATCTCCTCACTTGGCTCAACAGCCAATCTAGACCTCAACTGGGGGTATTTGTAACCTTCTTCCCTGTAGCTTGGATTCTCCCTTCTTGCCAATGTGGCCTATTGACATTTTCATTCCTGAAATGGTATGGTGATTTGATCATGTCTCTGCTGCCTGTCTCTTTTCTGTAAGATAAGACCTAAGAACTTAAGGGTTTCACTGTTTGTCCAGTGCCATCTCTGAAGCCTGGAGAACAGTGTCCTGGTGTACAGAAGTTCTCAACAAAAACATGTCTTCAAGAGGAGCACCCAATTGTTGCTGCAGACTTCCAGAAACACCTGGAGGCTTCCTAATTGGCACTTGATTTACACAATCTCATTTCACAGTCTTTCTAGGAAGCAGCAGGTGGGGCAGGGCTGGGCTGGGCTGGGCTGGGCAAGCCTAACTGTTCACAGTGCTGCAAGAAGTATGTGCATTTTAATGATTGGCAGCCTGTCCTTTGTTGGCACAACTTGGTTCAAGTTGCTGCTGCTGATTTTTTTCCTCTCCTGTTCTCCCAGGGGCCCCAGAGAAACTCAGTTTCTCCTCTCTAGGGAAATCGGCATCTGCCTCCATGAATTATAACACACAGATGGGGTGAAGAGCCGGGGCAGGGCAGGGACAGAGCCAGAAGCCTCTGTGCTCAGCTGAGATCGCCAGCTCTCCCAAGGGGGAAGAGCAGGCCCTCTTACCGCCTCGTAGAAAGCTCTCAAGAAGTTGATCTCATCCATCAGGGCATCCACCTTGGCCTCCAGCTCCACCTTGTTCATGTAGGCAGCATCCACGTCCTAGACACAAATCATGCTATCACCCTGGGGATCACCCTTCTTGAGCTAGTCAGCTGCCCCTGTCTGTGATTTCAAGGGACAGCTTCAGCTCCTGGGGAAGGACCTGGCTGGTCCAACGTATGAAATGGGACTGGGGTTGGGAGATCCACATGATGTGAAGACCAGGGTCTCAGGAATGCTCACCTGCTCACCAGTGGTGCCACCTGTCACTTCACACAGGGAGCATGCCCCCTGCTTGGGCCCTTGGGCTCCCACTGCCTCCGGGCTCTCCAGGCCTCTCCCCAAAGCCTACTTCGGCTTTCTTCCTTCTCACTCTTCTGTGTTGTGCCCACTTCTAAAGCTGCTCTGTTTTTCTTTAGCTAAGCCCCTTGGTGGGGTCCTCCCTCCCTTGCTGGTCCCACTAAAGCAGCAAGGCTTAGATTTCTGTGGTCTGATCTATGCACCAGTCCTATCCTTTGAGCCTGGTTGGATGTTCAGAAGACTAAGTTCAAGTCCATTCTGCAGCCCCTCTCCCTACATTGGACCTCATGAGGGGATTTACAGCTCAGACTTGGGAGTTCTTGATCCTGACTTCCTTCTTATTTATCCAGGTAACCCTGGGCAATGGATTTAACGCTTTTAAGAAAAACCAGCTTCCAAGATTCGTTGTGCAAAGTAAGACCTGGTAGGGAAGGCCACTCCAGCATAAGTGACAGCTTGTCACCCCCAAGAGCCTAGGAATGAGTAGAATATCTCTGTCTCCTCACCTTCTTAAGCACTACAAACTCATTCTCGGCTGCTGTGCGCTTGTTGATTTCCTCCTCATACCTGCAGGAAGGGTGGGGAAGAGGGAATTAGGAGGAAGGTTCTGGAGCGAGGTGAGAATTATGTGGTTGCAGGCAGGCAGGTGGGTTTCCAGAGATGCCTTGGAAATTCTACCATAGCATAGCTCTCCTGAATACACGTGCCTCCAAATCACAAATCAAAGAATGCTCTGTCCCCCAAAGCCCAAACTGAAAACAACAGAATGGAACCATCCCTCCTTTTCCTGAGGTGTCTTTTCTTACTGCCTGGCTCTGCAGAGTTCTTGGGTCCCCTAAAGGAGCATGCATGTTTCCTTTCATTGAAAAGTAGACTCGCCTCAATCCAAACAGAGGCCGTGAGGGGAAAAGCAAAGGGAAGCCTAAGAGGTGATAACTCCTGGACTCTAGCCTGGCTCCTGCATACCATGTTGACCTTGTGTTCCCTCCGTGGTCTCAACCACCTGAACTGGGGCCAAAGAAGCAGAGTTGTCAGGCTAATAGGTGTCCTACTTCCCCAAGTTATTTTTTTCTTCAGTCTGTCCTTATACAGCAGCCCAAACTCTTCTGTCTGTCCCCAGGGGCATGTGGCAGCACCCATTGCTCACCATACCTCTGGGGACAAAGTTTTCCTTCTGCTCCAGTTGACCCACTCTCCACCAAAGCTGTTTCAGTTTCAGCCAATCTCAACATTTTAACTGTGCTGGACTCAGGAGTTTGAACCTTGGCTCTTACATGTATCTGAGTCATCTTGGGCAACTTGTGCTCCCCCAACCCTAACCTCTTGGAGGCACTTTCCCCTCTATGAGATGGCAAGTCTCTTCCTTTACAACCACAGAGTATGAACCCACGTTACATACACCAACAGAATCTCCCTACTTTCATACTGACTCTAGTTTTTTTTTGGTACTGGTAATTGAACTTAGGACTTCATGCTTGCCAGGCAGGTGTTGCACTATTGAGCTATATCTTTGGTCCTCAGACTGACTCTAGTGCCTAGTCTGCTCTGAAAATCTTGCCAGTGAGATGTCAGTGCTGTCTGTGGTTTCTTCTGTTTTCTCTGATGGACCATTGGTGTTCCTTACTGCTTCCTCAAGCTCTTTTTGATGAAGTAAGAACATTTTTACTTCATCAAAAATTCCATGTCCTCATCTTCTGTGTTGCCCAGCTTAGCCTCTCTGCTGCACAGGTCACTTAGACGCCACAGGAATCTTGCCTGGCCATTTGCCAGGAATATACTTTACTACATCCCCTCACACATCCCTCCTGGTGCCCTCTTCCTTATCAAATTTAAGCTTTAGTCTCTTCCCCAAGGAAGTCTTCTTGGGCCAAAACATTTTTATACCATGTTTGCAAACTTATTCTAAAAGTGCCATCTGCACTCAATTCTTGTGACCATATCATTACACACTTATAACTAACTGAAAATACAATAAAATAGCTAACAACTACCAACTTACTATGTACCAGGCACTGGGCATCTTATTAAGTATTTTGCATGCATGTTTTGACTTTTGATACATACAGAAACTGAGGCTTAAAGAAGTTAAAGAGTTTTCGTAAGGCCATTCATCTATTAAGTGTCACTGACTAGGTTGTGGTTTTTTTTTTTTTTTTTTTGAGACAAGGTCTCATTGTGTAGTTCAGGCTGGACTTGAACTCACTATGTAGCCTACGATAGCCTCAAACCTGTAGTGATCCTCCTGCCTCAGCCTCACAAGTGCTGGTATTACAGGCATGTGCCACCAGGCCTGGCCTTACTAGATTCTATAGTACTGTTCAATAGAACTTTCTATTATGATGGAAATGCTGTATCTCTTTGTTTATTGTAGGATCAATTAGCCACAACTAAATACTTGAAATATAGTTAATGTAACTGAGGAGATGCATTTGAAATTTTATTTGATTTTAGCTGGGTATGGTGACATACTCTTGTAATTCTAGCACTTGGGGAGACTGAAGCAGGAGGATCAAGAATGAGTCCAGCGTGGGCAACTTAGAGACTTATCAAGACCCTGTCTCAAAAAATTATATATATATATGAAATAAATATATATAATAAATATATATAAAGAAATATATATATATATAAATACATATGTATATGGATGGGGATGTACCTTGCTATGAAGGTCATGTGTTCAACTCCCAGTATTACAATAATATTTAATTTGTGTAAATTTAATTTTAATTTTAAATTTAAATAGTCACATGAGGCTAGTGGCTTCCATATTGAACAGCATGACTGTAAACCTTGAATTATCCTATATTATACAAACAGTAACCAGGCCTCATTATCAAATTACCAATTTTGGTTGGAGCAAGATAGCTAAGAATCAGTTAAAAAATAAGAAAAATAAGAAGTAAAAACAGTAAAAATAAGAAAACAACAATAAAAATAATAAACTCATGTGTACAGCCATAAGCATGTAAACATGTTGATGTTAGCAGTGTGTGTGTGTGTGTGTGTGTGTGTGTGTGTGTGCAGTGTATTCCTGGGATAAGGCAGCTGAGTTGTCTTTCTTCTTTGCACCTCTGCCCCCTTGGCCAGAATTGGGGCAAATGTATGAACTGGGATGATCAGCACTGGGGCTTAGTTGAGTAAGTGTGAGATTCTCTGGATTTGATTCTTCATTCATGAGTTGCTACTTTGTGTTATCATGGATAATTTGGTAGCTGTCTCAGAGCCTGACTCTCCTCATCTGCAGTCATGTGCATCCTATCTCTGTGCCTATGCTAGTCATCATCATCTGTAACTCACCCCTTCCCAAAGCTTCAACGTTCTTGACCACAGTGTCTCACTTAGTTCTCTTTCTACCCCCGTTCCCCAAGTGTATATTCCATTACCCATTGGTCTAGGCACATTGGGAGAAAGGAGCTAGTTTTCCTGGTTCCATGGCCTTTCTCATTGCTCTGGGGCCAGGCTCTGGCCCAGGAGCTGGTGGGCATCCACTCACTTGTTCTTGAAGTCCTCCACCACGTCCTGCATGTTCTTCAGCTCCATCTCTAGCCTGCCCCGCTCTCCTCCCAGGCAGTCTAGCTGTCGTCTCAGGTTGTTGATGTAGGCTTCAAACATGGGCTCAAGATTGGCCCTGGTGGTTTTATGGTCTTGCAGAAGGCTCCATTTGGTTTCCAGGACTTTGTTCTGCTGCTCCAGGAAGCGCACCTGCCAAGCCAGAGGTAAGAGATTGTGAGGGCTTCCAGGAGAGAAGCCTCTGAAAGCCTCTTAGAAAAAGGGCCTCTCAACAGTGTGAGCATTATTACACAAAGGCTCAGTGTCTGGGTGGCAGATGCCTCTTCTGGCTCCTTCTTTTATGCTATAAGGAACATGGAAAGTAGAGTCAAGCCAATGTAGGTGCAGGGAGCTTAGGAGACAGGTGGTGGTTTGGTTTGGAGAGGGGAGAACTAGGAGGACCAAGAAAGTTAGAAGCATCTGAAGATACTAAACCATGCTTATGTGTAGTAATTTAAGCAAAGAACACTCCACTATCATGTTATTGGTGAGATTTTGCTTCCTATTAAGTAGATAGGAGTTTGTGGCAGAAAACTCCATCTGTTCACTTTCTTTACAGAAAAATTTCTCAGGATCTAGTATCTGGTTTCAGTTGCCTACACATTCCAGATGTATTGGAATGGGTCACCCTGCACTGTGTCCTTCACTGGCCATATGACCCGGGGAAAGACCTTTTCTTTATGTTGTCTCAAATTCCTTGTGGTCTTGTGCTGCTAACTTGAGTTTCTTGAACTAGCTCTACCTGCTTCTCAGCCTGGGAATCAGGTTTGGGAAATATGAACAACCATGCCCTTAAACAAAGTCTTTCCATTGGAGGGAAACTGCAATGACACCTAGCCTTAGAGAAAAAGGGACCAGTATCTCCTTAACTTTGGAGATGGCTGCATTCTCACAGATAGTCTTTAATAAGTGCATTTTTTCCTGCCTGTCACTCTCACTGGCAGAGGAAGGAGGATGTCCTGCCTCCAAGTCCCTCCCTAATCCTTCTAAGCAACTAGGGAAATGCAAAGTCCAGGATCTTCCCTGCACAGTCAGACTACTGGAAATCTCACCTTTTTTGGTACAACCCAGGCCAGAAGGAGTAACACGTGTGACAAAGCTAAAAGCCCAGGTCTCAGCAGTGCCTTTGATTAGGTCCACACATTCCATGATCTCTTCCATAAGATGAGGCATCCCTTTCAAAAGGGACCTTAGAGTCCTTGAGCAGTGACTCTCCCAGGAGTAGATTTAAAAAAGGTTGCCTCTTAGCTTAGACTCTTCCAGATCCCAGGCATGGAGCCTGAATGATCTGGATCCTTGAGTTGGTTCTTCCCAGGGCAAACCAACCTGCTCAAGTGTCTGGTGGTGGTATCTGTCATGCAGGTACTCTCCCAGAGATGGAGAATCCCTTGGGTCCCAGGCCATGCAGCAGGTAGAATTCAGGCTAACTGAAGGACATATGCTAAATGTTCTGAGGGTCCCTTCACCACTCACTCAACTTCCCAAATATGCCCAGTCCCCAGAGAGATGCCTATTACTGCAGGACACCAGTGCTAATTAAACTAGGACCATGCCCACTTTCATGAATGTACCTTTCATTCTTTTGTCTCCTTCCCTCAAAACTGACCTCAATGTGCTATCTAATTTTAAGCCAAGCACATCCCTGGCCATCAATGAACAATGTCCATGTAGTAGGTCAAAGAGCTCCTGGGTCTGGAGATGGGCATTTTCAGGTCCTACTTCAAGAAAGTGGAAAACTATCCCCTCCCCACTCTATCAGCAGACTGCCCAGCCACAGGGACGGGGAAGCCACAGTTGACTTCAGAAAAGCACAGAAAGCATAGACCCTTTGGTGGTAGCTGCTTTCCTGGTATGGATTCCCTTGGCCCCTCACCTTGTCAATAAAGGAAGCAAACTTGTTGTTGAGGGTTTTGATCTGCTCCTTCTCCTCCTTGCGCACACGCTGGAGAGAAGGGTCGATTTCCAGGTGCAGGGGTGTCAGGAGACTCTGGTTGACAGTGACCTCTTGGATGCCCCCAGCTCCATGCATCATTCCACCTCCAAGTCCATATCCACCAAAGGCTCCCCCTGCTTTGTACCCTATGTTGCCGATACCCAGCCCGCAGCTAGCACCCCCGAAGCTGCCCCGGCTGGAGCGATAACCCCCACTGATGGAGATTCTTTTGCTGCCTCCAAAGCCATGTAGGCTCCTGGTCCCAAAGCCTCCCCCCAAACCACCTCCGATGCTCTTCCTGCTCTGGGACACCGAGAAAGAGCTGAAACTGGGTCGGCATCCTGGGAGGAGGCTGGCTGACGAAGCGCTGAAGTTTCGCGTGCCCCCCGACTTGATGGTAACAGATGATCGCTGGGTCATGGTAGGAGCCGGTGCCAGAGGGTAGAGGAGCGAAATGTCAAAGGAATGAGTAGCCTTCAAAGTGCAGCTGTCCTGGACTCTCCTTGACTTTTATCCCTCTTGAGAACTGGGCTTGGCTAGAGGAGATCAAAGACCACTCTGCTGAATTCACCTCAATGGCATGTCTGGCCACAGCCCATCTTCCTGTCCTGCTAAACAGCATAGGGGAACACCCTACCTAGGCAGGACCAGGCCTGAGGATTTCGGCCTGGGGCAGGTCTGGATTCTGAGCCCCTCACCCACTCAGGTTCCCAGCCTCATGCCATGGACACTCCCCTTGTTTCTCTGCAGCTCCATCCTCTATCCTCAGGTATCAGGCTATGAATACAGGCATCTGACTAGGCATGTCCCATTCTGGATGTGAATATATGTATGCCTTTATATTTCTGTTTCCTGAGGATTCAGCCTATGCCACACCATCTATGTGGCAGGTCTGCCACAAGCATCATTTTCTTTGATTCTCATTACTTCGTGAGATGATAAAAGTATTATTGCTGTTGATTTTTGAACACATATGGGTAGCTGCATTATGCTCATCTTCTCATTGACTCTTTGACATCACTGTGGCATAGCTATTCTTTTACACCTGGAGCAAGTGGTGAAGAATATTTAGGCAACTTGGCTAAGGTCATACAGTGGATGACTTTTGGGGCCAATATTACATGCTCAGAATCATCAAATCTCACTTAGCTGGGGAGGCAGGTCTCAAGAGGAGAGTTGGCTTGTCCAAGAGGAGCAGCAACCAGGACTTTACTCCAAACTCCTGTCTCTTTTGTCTTCATCCCTGGTTTTAACTTGTCCTTCCCCTGTGGACTGGGGAATTTAATAGTTTTTCTCAGTGGTGGCTCTCCCTCCCATCATCCTCGCTCTTCCAGCCATTCCAAACTTCAGCCCTTCTTTCTCTCTCAACTCCCTTCTGCTCTTTAACTTCTTGCTCTGCACTGTAAGTATTTTCACAGCCCTGGTTTGCAGCGCCCCTCGGCTTCCCACTTGGTCTGGAGCATTGTGTTCACCCCCTCTGAGCCTACCTGGGCGAGTCCACTTGGGGAGGGGTCTGGGACACTGTAAAGTCAGGAATGTGGGAGCTTCCCCCGGATGTCTCACTGCTCTTGCAATTATGGGCTAAGTGGCTCCTGTGCCTGGCCTCAGGGCTGACTATTAACTCCTCTGCCTGGTCTGTTATTTCTCTGCTCAGGCCTGCAAGTTTGAAGCTGTCAGGGAACAATCAGCCCTTTTGCTGGCAGAGGCTGGGGCCGCCCGCCCTACGTCATCAGAGTCCCAGGAACACAGTCTAGTTTAGGGAGGGGAAGGCACCACCCTGCATGATGTATTGAGCGGGAGGCTGGACAAGGATTTTGCTCAGGGCCCCTGGCTTTTCAAATACGGTATCCCAGAGAGAAGTAAGAAGTGGGAGAAACTGGGGCAGAAAGTTCGGCAGTCTCCTGCCTTCCCCCTACTTCTGCAGCCCCTGCTTCTCCCATCTTCCCATCCTCTTCCTTAGCTTCTATCACTTAGGTGGACTGATGTGCCTTGAGCACTGAATGTGGGGATCCCCATCCTTGCACAGCCTTGGGTAGGAGGAGAATTGTTTTGGGCCTGTCACCATCACAAACAGAAGACCAGATGCCAAACGTATTACACATGCATTTAATAGACACATTCCGGGGAGGGAACAGAGATGAACTCATTCTTTCAGCAGCTTATAAGCACCCTGAGACAAGCAGGGACAGCCTGACATTGAGATGGCATTAGAGACACAGGCTCCCCATCGCTGCATCTAGAGGTGGTGCTAAAGGGGTTTTAGCAGCCTGTCTGGGCCTCTTAGGAGCAGCTGAACCAGAACCTTGGAAGAGAATAGGCTGTGGGTTCGCAAGTCTAGCACAAAGAGGTATCAGAAGTGGCCTGGGGACTGCAGGAAGGGCAAGGGCTGCCTTAGGCTGGGGAACGGGATTTAGCCAGGATGCCAGGCTTCCCAGCTGTACAGGTGAAGTGATAGAAGGGAGACCAGGAGAAGGACTCAGGTATCCTAGTGGGAGTGCAAACAGGCATCCAGGCATCCAGATAGTGGTCTGTGGCCACATTTAGTGCTTGTAGTTTTTCCTGCTGGAGGATGTGGTGGAGATGAACTTGACACTAGAACTACTGCCCCCTGGGCCTCGGCTGCTACTGGTAGTGAAGCCAAAGCCTCCTAGGCCTGTGCTCAGGCTGTGCCCGCCACTGGTGGTGAAGGAATAGCTGCTGCCTCCACCAAGACCCAGGTTTCCACCTGCAACGCCGCTTCCACTGCCATAGCCACTGGAAACAGTAGAGGTGACCACAGCTGCAGGAGAGAGGACATGATCAGAATCATAGGCAGGAGAGAAGACTCCTAGGGCTATCAAGGCATGTGCCCTGAAGTCCTTGGTATGGTGACAGAGTGGTCTTGGCAGGCAGATGTTTGCCTCATTGTAGTTCCCACCTGCCCTGGTTACCTGTTGTACACTAGAGTGGACATTCTCCAAGGCTGGAATGGCTTTCTGCATCTTCTCCGCTATTCAGTGCCTCCCTACTCCTTTCAGAAGCTCCTGGAGACTTCTCTCCTCCCTTTAATGGCTCCACAATCTCCCCCACTGTACTCTCTGACTTATGTCCCTCTCCATCCCTGGATCTAGAATCTCTCTCTTCCTTCTGTAAGCCGATAGAGGGCCACACATGCTCTTCTCTCAGCAGCTCCCAGCTGTGGCACATAGCATCCCAGATAGGAACTGGAATATTCTCGATATACCAAAGACAAACCCATTGGTCATTCAGTTCTGCCCTCTTTTCTTCCACAAATCTATTCTTTTAACTTATAAGCACTCATCACCTTAAACTATCTAGTACTCTACTTTGGGCTCTGCAGAAAAAAAGCTGAAATGAAAAACGAACTATGATAGATTGACTCATATCCTCCAAAAAAGCTGTGCTGAAGTCCCAATACCAAGTACAGGTGAGTGTGATATTATTTGGAAACAGGATCTTTGAATATATAATCAAGATAAAGTTTTTAGGAGGGGCCTGGATCCAGTATGACTGGTCCTTATAAAAATAGAGAAGACATTTCTGTGAAGACAAGTATGCACAGGGCCAAGGTCCTGTGTTCTCAGAGACAGAGACGGGAGTGAGCAAGCCACAGGCCAAGGAAGACTAAGGGTTGATAGTGACCACCAGAAGCAAGGAAGGGGCCTGGAGGGATTCTCTCCTGCAGAGTAATCCTGGCACTGTCACACTTCGATTGTGGGCTTCTAGCCTCCCAAACTGTGAGACAGTAAATGTCTGTTGTTTTTAAGCCCCGCAGTCTGTGGCATTTGGTTGCAGCAGTTGTAGGAAACTAACACAAATCTCCAGGTGTATTCAGAAGAAAAGGAAGCTCAGGGTCATGCAATCTGTTCCCAGAAGTAGTTCTGAGAGTCTCTGGAACCCCAGATATGGACTTGAGGAAAGGAAATAATTCAGGGACAGTGGGTAATTCAGAGGGCTCTGCCTTCTGAATCACTGGCTAGTGTAATCAATTGTGCTTATGAATCTTTGATTAAGAAAACCAAACTCACTTATAGGATATGAATTGCCAGTGTCATTTCTGTTGCCTTCACCATGCCAGCACTAAGCTCTGTGTGACAGGTTTTGCTCCTACTGGCACACTGGCAATGCCTCTCCTGTTTTGGAGCAGCTGTAAGCAACAGCTGTGGTCCATGCTGCCCGAGTGGCCTTGGAAACCCTTGTCAACTTCCCCCAGCCAAGCCAAGCAGTGGCTTTTTTCCAAGCTGTTTGGAAGAGGAGCCTCCTCATTGGTCATGCCTTTGTGCCTAGTGTGAAGTCTCTCTCCAAAAGCTCAGGGCAGACCAGGAATTTTCATAAGTCCTGACATCAAATGTCTGGAGGTCTCTGAGCTAGACTTGCAACTCTAGAAAAAACAATATTGACTCATGGGAGGTGGGAGACATGGCTGGGGTTTTCCTAACCCACACAAAACAATGTTAACAAAACTCTCATTGTCCTTTCCTTGGCATTCTCATTCACAAAGAGGCAAGAACTGTGACACTAAAGTTTTTCTCCTAATATTGTTGTCTTTTCAATAGACTTAAAATCTCAAACTTCCTCAAAATGAACCCAGCCTGTGGGATTGCCTGTCATGATTCATGACCTCCCATCTTTTAAGCCCACACCTCCTCATCCTTCAGCTGCCCAAATGACAGAAGAATGATGCCATACTCACAGATATTAACTGGAGAGACTCCTTCTCCACTCAGCCTGATCGGGAGGAAGGGGAAGAAAAATTATGCTTATGTCCAACAGTTTGTCGGTATTTGCAATGACAGCCTTGCAGATATTTGGAATGTATTAAAAACCTTTTATTATCTTTATTGCAAATGTTATACAGGTTGAAATTGTGTAAATATGAGTAATGTTAATGCAATAATCTAATGAGTAGAATAATATGGAGTTTGAGGCTCATAGAAATAAAACCTATAATCTCAGAAACACGTTTTCATTTAAACTACTTGGACACCTTAAGGCAATTAAAACTCATGACACACTGACCATAATTGGAAAGGTAAGGCTTGTCCTATAACAGGACTTCTCTCCAACAAAGGACTATTGTCATGTATCAGGCCAGCAGAGAGGTTATTATAGGTGCGGAGAGGAGTTTGAGCAGTAAAATTAACAATAGCAACAATCAGTCTATTATTGTCTTAGCAATTGGCATTCATCACAAGCACATACTTAGAACTTTAATAAGAGCTAACATTATTGAGTGCCTGTTACCTGCATTGTTCCACTCAGTTCTCTCAGCAACTCCATTAGGTAGATATTATTATCTCAGTTTTGCAGAGGGAAAATTGAAGCTCAGAGAGGTTAATTAACTTGCCTATGAACACAAAGCTGGATTTGAAACCAGATTCATCTAACTCCAAAGCCCACATCTTTAGCCACTATACTGACTCAGAGCTAACATTTATTGAGTATTTGTTGCATAAAATGCATTATTCTGAGATCTGCACATATATTCTTATTTTAACCCTTTTAATAACATGATATCAGAACTCTCATTATCCCCACTTTGTAAGTGCAATCACCAGGACATGGAGAAGACTAATTTTCCCTTGGTTACAAAGATGGTACTGTGTAGAACACCAAGCTCCCACCAAGATTCAGAGATCATGTTATCTGGACCTTTCATTTCTTCACTAAAGAAATTTAGAACTGGAGACCGATGTTCTCAAGCCTATATACCCAGGTAGTGGTGGACAGGCTAACCAAATTATTAGGGCACTTTATTCTCAGTCCAGAACATTTTACACCACATTTCAAGACCTGCTGTGTAACCAATGTCTCCTTTGATAAGATGCAATCGCTTAGACCTGCTTAGATTTTATATTCCCATGGCATGCTAAGTACAGTTGTACAAGTAATATCACTTATACCTCAAGGGATTTTGTAGCTCAGGACATTGCACCTGTCCTGCTTTGTGATAGTCCCATTCCACCCACATTTTGTCCCCTTTCTAGTAGCAGAGAAGGCTGTGGCAACCTGAGCCTCTCAGAATAACCAGGCAGCTGGGGACAGCTCAGCTTGTATGGAGGTTGGAGTTGGTGCATTTGCCCCTCACCTGCACTCCTCGCCCTCCAGCAGCTTGCGGTAGGTGGCAATCTCCACGTCCAGGGCTAGCTTGACATTCATGAGTTCCTGGTACTCACGCAGCAGCCGGGCCATGTCCTGCTTGGCTTTCTGCAGGGCCTCCTCGAGGTCCACCAGCTTGGCCCGTGCATCCTTCAGGGCCAGCTCTCCACGCTGTTCTGCATCAGCAATGGCTGTTTGCAGGCTGGAGCACTAGAAGGAAAAGAGGAAGCTGCGATTCTTACAGGCAGCCTCTGGACACATAGGTGGAGTACTGCTTGGGCAGAGGTCCTTGAAGACAGAAAGACCCAGAACAAGTGACCATCAGAGGATCTCTTGCCCTTGCTAAAATTTTACCTGCTTCTTGACGCTGTCAATCTCTGCTCTCAGCCTCTGGATCATCCGGTTCACCTCAGAGATCTCTTGTTTGGTGTTGCGGAGGTCATCACCATGTCTGCCTGCCGTGACCTGCAGCTCCTCGTACTGATAGGACCAGAGCAGACCCAGTCACCTACACAAATGCTTTGTTTGGGCCAACGCTGTGTGCTGGAGGTAGCCTATTCACCCCTTGGTCACTTACTCATTTCATTGCTCATTCATCCAGGTGGTCAACATGCCTGCCTGCCTGCCTGCCTGCCTTCTTCCCTAACTCTCTCGCTCCTTCCTCCCCTCCCTTCCTTCCTTTCTTTTTTCCTTCCAGCACTGGGAATTGAACACGAGGCTTTTGCACTGAGCTAAAATCCCAAACCTTTTAAAATTTATTTTGAGACAGGGTCTTGCTAAGTCAATAAGTTGCCCAGCCTAGGCCTAGACTTGTGACCCTCCTGCCTCAGTCTTCCAGATTGCTAGGATTATAGGCATGTGCCACCATGCTCAGCTCAGGTGGTAATTCTTGAGTGAATCTGCTTGTTGGGAAGAAGTAGGCTCCAAGAATACCACAGGAGCAGTCAGGCCTCTGTTACTCTAAGACAGGTGGTGAACCTATGGCACACATGCAGCAGTGAGCTGTTTGTTATCACTGAAAACTCTAAAAGGTTCATCATCTTTGCCCTAAAGCTTAAGGGTTACTGGGGGAGATAGACATTAATAAAATCAGTGCATTGTTCAATTTATAGTTCCAAACATTTAAGTACCCCTTAGGAAAGAAACAGAGCCCTTGAGTGTATCATATAGGAGTTTGGCCAACTTGCAAGTATGGAAGGAGTGGTAAGAGAAGTCTCTCTAGAGATAGAGATGCTTGAGCTGTGACCTGAAAGTTGGGAAGAGGGGCCTAGGTGGCTTTCCTAAGGGGAGAATATCCCAGCTAGGGAGTAGCCAGTGGGAAGATCCTGGGGCAGGAGGGAACATGGCAAATTCTAAAAGTGAGGAGGTGATCTAGTCAGTCTTGGGTGTGTGTTCAAACCAATGGTACCCATGAGTTTTGGTAGCCCTTCAGATATTGGTGCTGGGGCCACATGCAGAAGACACAAGGAAATGGTGTTGCAAGGTGTAGAAGTTGCAGGTGGCATAAATGGGACTTTTGAGGGAATGTTCCTGGTCTCAGTGGCTATCAGTCTTAGTGGTACATGTTTAGGACACACTCATTTAGAAGAATCACTATGCTCTATCTCCTTAGGCAAATTGGAGTGAAATTTTTAACTTTTCCAAACAAAAGGAGAGCCCCACCTGAGCCAAGATCTGTCCAGTTTTGAAAGTACTGGACAAATTAGCTTCCTCTGGTTCTAGATACTCAGGATTAGAAAAAATGACAGCCTCAACAACACAAAGAATCATTCAGTATGCACTTCAACCATTTCCCTTTGGGGTTAAGTGCTTCCTGCCTTTGTTCACTGTCATGAAACAGCTCTGTGGACTCCTAACACCTGATATCTTCCCTTCTTTCTACATTCTGCTGGCCAGCAGGGACTAAGGGGTAGGGCAAGGGGTAGGGGTTAGCTTGCAAGTGAGCAACTGTCCTTGTAAGTGGCCAAACTCCCTGTATTTGGCAGGGAGCTGACCTGTTGAGTCTACTACACCCCCACTAAAACCAAAGCTCCTTCTGGCCATCAGTACCCCAGAGACAGAAATTCTGTGGTCATCCTAACCTACCTCTTCCAGATTCAGACTCTCTTGCTCAACAAAGTGCACATTCCTGCCTTTTAGTTGCTTGTTTAGCCATAAACATTTCTCTTCCTCTTTCACAATCTTTGTCCTATTGGACAAAAGACTCACTTCTTCTGGGAAGCTCCTTATTAATGCTGTCTTTTCCCCTTCCATGACTGCCCATTCACTTCATGGCCTCCCAGACCTCGGGCTTTCTGTTTGTAGTTTATTCTTTATAACCTTATAATGATATTTGGCAGATGATAGGAGCTTAGCATATTTGCATGGAATTAATAAACCTTTCAGAAACTGCCTCAGGACTGTTTCTGCAATGCCAGTCTACTCAAATCATGAGCAATATGGGGACTGTGCATGTCCTTATGAGCACCCAGCAGTGCCATTGCAACATATTAACATATTGGCTAGGTTTCCACCGCATCAGAGATGTTTCTGCCATGTTGAAGGAAATGGAAATGCTCTCATGTCTCCCGAGTGAAGTGATGATGTGGTACCGCAGAGAACACTGACCCTACAGCCCATCATGGAAATGCCCACATTTACCTTGGTCTGGTACCAGGACTCAGCCTCAGCCCGGCTGCGATTAGCGATGTCCTCATACTGGGCCTTGACTTCAGCAATGATGCTGTCCAGGTCCAGATTGCGGTTGTTGTCCATGGACAGCACCACAGAGGTGTCACTGACCTGGGTCTGCATCTGGGACAGCTCCTGCAGAGCAGCAACTCAGTGTCACCCAGGCACAGAAGAAGAGATCCTGAATTGCTGTGGCGACTAACCATCTAGATAAGGCGGAATTTCTTCCTTGGTATCCCTGGTGGATTATTCCAGTTGTCCCCCTCACAGCCACTGAGGGGATGCTCTTTCACCCTGGGGAGTCTCTGGGCCATTGCTCCATGTGCTGAGAGAGTTTCCCTGGCATCAACTCTCTATTCACCCACCTGTGTGCATTCTCTGAGTGTGATGGTGGGTAGGTGTCCTCCAGATCCAAATCACATAGACTTGCATATGGACTTATTTTTTTCATATGCCAGCATAAAAGATGTCTCTAGGATTAGGCAATATTCAGGAGCCTGCTGTCCCTTGCATAGTATGATTTCATCCCTTCCTCCCTCTCCCTTTCCACAGACCCAGATCTCTGCCAGACTGAGGCATTTCAGAACATAGGAAGCCCCCAGTCAATGAGCTGAAGGGCAGTTACCCTTTAGAACTTTCCTGGGGTGGGGAGATGAGGCAAGTGGTTCTTAATCCCTTGGGAATGTTACCCAGTGACACAAAATTTGAGAATCAGCAGTCCTTCCCTGCTAGTGTTGTCCTGCCATGGGAGGAGGGATACATCCCAGAAGTGGGGCTATCCTCTAAGCTGGACAAAATTCTGGGTAGAGGCACTCCATGAAAGACACTCCGTACTATCTTTTTCTTTCTAGGCTCCAGGGAGAACAAAAAAATCTTGCAGATGCTTACTGCCTCAAAGATCATCCGGTGGAAGTTGATCTGGTCAGTCAGAGCATCGACCTTGGCCTCCAAATCCACCTTGTTCATGTAGGCACCATCCACGTCCTGGAATAACACAGAAAGTACCTCTGAGACTCCAGCCCCAAACAGTCATCCCAAAAGAAGCTGGGAAGAATCCTGCCTAGCCCTTCTAGCTTGGGTTTTAGAAAACTCAGTTCCTCTGATACTGAGGGTTGGGGACTGGGACTAGAGACTTGAGTTACCTGGGATGACACAAACCTGAGCAGGGTCAGTTCAGAGTGGAGGGCACACAGCATTCTGGCTGGTTTAAGATTTTTGAATAATATTAAAGTTGATGTGACACTTTTTTTTGAGTGGCCCAATTGTCAGTCTACCCTCACTCCAAGTTTTAGTATAGGTTCCTTTGAGAGACATTTCTACTCACCTTTTTCAGGGCCACAAACTCATTCTCAGCAGCTGTGCGCTTGTTGATTTCATCTTCATACCTGTAAGGACAGGGGCAAGAGAGGGAGTATGCTATTGAGCAAGTCTTCCATGCAATTCTTCCAGGCTGGTGTAGAAAGAGTTCAGAGACATCAAAGCCTTTCCAGTTCTTCTGCTGACCTGTGTGTGACTCTAGGTGATTCACTTAACCTCTAGTTCTTCCTCTATAAAAGGGGGCTAATTTCTTCTGACAGTTTTTTTAAAAAAACTTTTATAGACCTAGAAGGTGAGCATGAACCTGATGGGAACAGAAGTAGGTCTTAGGCAATTGCATTTCTTTAGAGATGAATAATTAATTCTAATTGTTCATAAAGTTTGCTGCCTCAAGCATCTGCTGAAATAGTGGAGGAGCTGTACTTGTTCAGGACACTGTTTCAGGTAGACACTGCCATATTTTCACTGGACCTGTGAGTGATCACAGAATAATGTGCTTTTTGTAAGGAGGTGTACTTCAAACTCAGAATCAAAGGTGTTCCAGCTAAGAGTTAGCTCAGTAGCCCTTCCTAGCCTCCCCTACTGCAGCCTGAGTGATATGAAGCTAAAATTTGCCATCATGAAGGTTGGACAGCCTTGTTTAAACCTCCACTTCTTTTTTCCTATCTTTTCAACCCTTGATCTACTGGCATCTTGGAAATGGAAGCTATCGCAAACACTGAGCTCACATCCAGTGAAATTAAATGTTATTGCCCAAAGAAAATAGTATGCATCTGAGAACAATTTGCTGAGTTTTGTTAGATGTGCTGGTATCACTGTGCCCATATACGCAGATAAAAACGGGCTCCTTGTTAATAGATGAAAGTTCCTTTGTTACCCAACACATGCTGTCTTTTCCTTATGGGGTCATGACTGCACGGTCCAGAGCTCTCAGCAGACACTAGCTGTTGTTTCTCTGCTCATGTCTGTTACTCAGAAAAAGAAGCCCTGGGACAACTATGCGTGTTTCTTACTCACCTGACTTTGAAATCTTCTACAACCTCCTGCATATTCCTTAGCTCAGACTCCATCCTGCCCCTCTCTGAGGTGATGGTATCCAGCTGTCGTCGCAGGTCATTGATATAGGTGTCAAACAGGGGCTCCAGGCTCTGCCTCACTGTCCTGGAGCCCTGCTCCTGCAGGAGGTTCCACTTAGTCTCCAGGACCTTATTCTGTTGCTCCAGGAAGCGCACCTGTAGGGGAGCAGACAGAATGAATTCTTTTTTTGGTGGTTCTGGAAATTGAACTTGACTTCAAGCATGCAAGGCAGCCCTCTACCACAGAGCCTCACCCCTGGCCTGAGTAGGAATCTTAAGAAGCCAGATACTTCTACTAACAAGAAAGCAAAGAAAAAGATTTTTTCACCTGATGCTCAACTGGCAGCTATGTAATTGACAATTACATTTCCAATAAGGAAGCCTCGAAGCATCCAAAGTCCCTTAGGGCTTCCATGGAAGGGGTGTAGGGGACTCAAAGCCTTTGGTGCCTGAGCTGAGTTTCTCAACACCACCTGCTCGGTTAGGGCTAATTGGCTCAATGGAAGCTGCTTGCCTTGGGACATTGACTCCAAACCAACCCATTGGCTTGCGGAGAGGGTGAGGGCCATCTCCCCAAAGTCCTCTGCACTAAACTAGCTTGACTAGAAAATGCCTCAGCCACCACCAGTGCTAGTAGAATAGCTACATCTCCCATGGAGGTTCTTGCATCTGTGATTTCCCTCCGGGCTGTGCCTCCCCCTGGGTGTATTCATCCCAACACAACAGGACAGATGCAGTGCCTGTCCCACCTTGTCGATGAAGGAGGCAAACTTGTTGTTGAGGGTCTTGATCTGCTCGCGCTCCTCTTTCCGCACCCGCTGGATGCTGGGGTCGATTTGAAGATCGAGGGGAGTCAGGAGACTCTGGTTGATGGTGACCTCTTGGATGCCTCCAGAAGGAAAGACTGGGAAGCCAGGGCCACCAAAGCTTCCTCCAACACCACTGCCATAGCCAAATCTGTTGCTGATCCCAAATCCGGTACTAGCCCTGCCACCAAAACCACTTCGGAAGCTTCCTCCACACCCGCCAGTGGAGACCCGCTTGGATCCCCCCAGGTTGTAGAGACTTCGGCTTCCAAAGTTGGCCGCAGAACTACTGATCCTGCCCAGTCCCCCATTGCCCCCTGTAGAGCGGGCCACAGAGATGGAGCTGAAGCGGGAGTGCCCTGCTGCTGCAGGCGTGGTGGCTGAGGCGGTGCTGAAGCCCCGACGGCTGCCCGAGTGGAAGGTGATGGTGGACTGCCGAGACATGGTGCGTGAGGAAGGCCGGCGGGGAGTCCCTGAGGTAGGTGTAAGTGGATGGAGAAGGAAGGCAGTTAGGGAGCTGTGAGGCCCTTGGGCTTTATGGGGCTCCAAAAGGGGTGGGACATAGCAGTGGAGGGGCCTTGCTGATGACATCCCCTGGGCATCCACCAGCCCTGAGCTCACACTCAGCAGCCCCAGGGAAAAGCCAAAAAAAGCCACTGGTTGGTTCACTATCTCCCTCCCCGCCATGTGGAAACTCCTTTCCAGTTGCAACTTGATCAGCAGACCAGTGAGAAGCATGTTAATTGCTCTCAGTCATGTCCTAATCACGCGTCTACTAATGGACTCAAAAAACACTGCCTTGTTTCTAAACCGCTTTCTTAGGCCTGGGACCAACTCCTTCCTGTCCAAACATCTTGTGTCAATACAAGCCAGTGAGATTCACTGTTTCCTGTTCTGAGGTGTGCTTCTAAAGTCTGAGGACATTCCCAGCAACTGCTGCCCACTCCCCCACCCCATCAGATAGCCCTCCTGATCATGAAAATCCTGATCGGTTGGGCACTCCTCATCCTCAGCATCTATCTAGGGTTGAGTGCCCTCTTTCTTTGGCTCTAAAGCTTCTCTCTCTGTTATGTAGGTCACATATGATTTTTTGGAGCATGAATACACATGCCCTGCCTACCTCAATAGAATGTGACATTCAAGGCCAGCCAGCCTCAGTCTTCTGTGGATAAAAGGTGGGAAAGCAGAAAGACTTAGGCTTGAATCCCTGCCCCACAGGTGACCAGGTGTGGGACTGTGAGTACATCATACAATTTTGATTTGGGTGCCTGTAAAATGGGGTTTGTGGTGAGTACACGTGTGTGAAAACTACGGCTACAATACTTAACCATGGAAACACTTAGTCTTTGCTCCTCCTGATCCATTCAAGTGAGGATTAGTGGAAGGTCAGCTTTGTGTCCATCCTGTGACAGTTCCTATGGGGACTCCAAAGAAACAAAATGCACACTCTATTTCTTTGGTAATAAATTCACAGTCCTTTGGCAAAGATGCTAAATAACTTTGGAACAAGATGGTAGGCATCAAAGCATCACTTCGAAGCTATCTTGAAGACTGCCCTCTCCCAGCAGTTTCCCAGCCCATTCTCTCCTCCTTATCACAGGGCTCTTCAAATCTTCCCTCCCTTACCAAATGAACTCTCAGGTTTGTATCCAGTGGAGGATTTTTAAAATCCCTAGCCCCTGGAGTCATTTATCTTCCTGATTGTAGCCTGTGTTCAGTACAGACTGACAGGAAGCCTACAGCAGCTTTCTCTTTTTCTGCATCTCTTCTTCCATGGGGGCAGTCAGGCAGCGGTTAGCTCAGTTTTCTTTGCTTTTGTGACCTCTTGTGTTCTGCTGGAGTTTTGAAGGGTGGGAGACAGAGGGAAGAAATTATATGTATTCATACAACTGTGTGGATAAAGAAAGGAGATCCAGACTGATTAATTCAGTACACTGATCACATGGCCTTCCTGGTGAGAAGTAGAGCCAGAGCCATTGTCCTACCATACAGTTGTCTGGCAAGTGTCTACCAACCAGGGGCTGGCAGACTCTCTTACCTGCTTGCATTGGTGATGCGGTACTCAGAGTCACAGCTCCCTATCCCCTGAGCAGTCATTTCCCCAGGGCTCCAGTCAAGGGTTAGGTCTTTCTTTCAACCAGAGGGGGGGTTGCCTGAGAGTCTCAGTTTGCACAGGGCACCTATGAATCACAGCGTTTGTTGACACAGGCCAAGAAGAGCAAGAGAGTTCTCTCACCTGGTTGTTCGAGCACCCGAGTCCCAACCAGGGTGGTGTGTGCTTGTCTTTTTGAGCAGAAAGAGTAAACATCTTTGTCCTGCACTCCTCATGACATGATACTCTGTCTCCCAGAAGAAGGGATGCTTGTTCTCTTCTTGAGCGTACTGAGTGAACCCTTGCAGAGTCTCTACAAAGGTCTTTGTGGTGAGAGTCGGGCACAGGGAGCTGCTCCACCGATTGTCCACAGGAGGGTATGGAACCACCCATGGGCGAAGTTACCGCAGGCTGCCTCTCTCCTGGTCATCCCTTCCCTTCCCACACCCCCTTCTGGGACGCTCATTTCTAGGCACTGTCATCTCATTGCTTCCATCCCTGTTTCTCACAGTCATCACCTCTCCCCTGGGGATGCTACCTTACTCTTTCTTATCCCTCCACTTAAAACTCCCACCAGGATGGTGGTTTCTCAGCATTCACAGATATTCGTGGGCTACATTGAGACTGATAAGTCTTTTGCTTCTTTATGTCCTTCATTCTTTTGTGACCCCTGACTTGCACTGTGACCTTTATCCTAGAGGACCATGGGTATCTGGGACAATCAGCCTTCCTGACAATCTGTGTCTTCACCCTCTTTATTCATATTGATTTTATTTTTGTGATTCTGAGGATCCAGCCCATTCTTGCACGTGCTAGGCCCACCCCTATTAAAATCTCAAAACTTAACTGATAACATTTTCTTCTTTGTTTTCGCATTGTGTTGTTTTGAGCCTCCTTTGTAATTCTGCTTAAAACTGACCTCCAGGAAGCCTTCCCACATGAAGTGGCCCAAGTGTAAGCCCCTTTCCACCTGTCCTTCAGGATCCTGTGTTTTGCCTCCTCCTCCAGAGTGAGCTCTGTCTACTTATCTATATCTTCCTTGCTTAGAACAGTGAGAACCTGGCAGGCAAGAGGGACAAATAGTTAATCACTAGACTCCTTCAAAAAAGAAGAGAAGTCTATGCCCAATCTAATGTATTGAGCAATGGGAAGCAGGTAGCTGTGTCCTGGGTACTTAAGCACTTGCCCAAGCTCAGCCTGCACTAGGGTACCAGTCCCCTCCATCCCTTGTTCTGCCAAGGCTCTTCCTCTGGTCCTGGCCTGGTTGAAAGCCAAGGATCCCTGATATCCCCAACTCCTCCTCCTTAAGATGTGTATGTCCTCAACCTGCTGTCCTCCTTCCTACACTGCCACAGCCTCCAACACCACATGGCTCAGCCTCCTTGAAACCAACCACCTGCCAAGGACTTTTGTGTCCTTTTGACAACAATGGCCATCATCCTGAGTAGGAAGGACAGACAGTAGGGAAACTAAAAGGTTTACCTTCCAAGGCTTGGACCCCAGAGCATGCACAATGTCCTTGAATCCACCACTCCCCTAAACCTCAAGGTCACTCCTCCCAGCCAGACCCAATAATAGAGTTAGAGACACTCACGAATGCTTGGAGAATAAAAAGGAATATATAGTTCTCCTTTACATTAGACACCCTCTGTCACATGAATTTCTACCACAGTTCTGTTTAGGGAGCTCAGGAGTCACATCAAGGGAAGGAGATGCTCCCCAGTCCTCACAGTAGGCTAGCACTCCAACCACCAGAAAAACCAACTCACTGCAGCTCGTGCCTGTGACACATGTCTGGAGTCTTCCTCGGGGGAGGAATGGGTGAGATGTCATCATCTCACGGGCCCTTCCAGTGTATCCCACAGAGAGCAACTGGAGGGATTTAGAGAAGACAAGATTCCCAGTTCTTTCTCATTCACTTGTGACCCTGCAATAGTCTCATTGGTTCTCAGGATCAGGATGCTTTGTTCACCAAATCTCTCGTTTTTGCAGAAGTAGAGCTGCCAAATAGGGAAACTGGCAAGAGAGAAAAATGGGGGAGAAATGAGACACACCCCAGTTCTTCTGTAGACGTAGTGACCCAGATGCCCTGTGTGAATTGAGGAACAAGAACCCTAGAAATCCAGCATCATGAATGCTGGCAGGGAGCCACAGCCTGTGGGCACAGGCTGGGTGGGCTGGGTGATACTGGCATTCTGAGGGACGCTGTTGACACTACCTCCTTGGCTTGCAACTGGCCTGAAGGCTGCTGCTGAGGGCCTGGGTATGTGTCACAAATTGGGGAGTAAGAACTGGAAGCAGTCACCTCACCCCTAATGGGTCTGGCGGCAGTGTGTCTGTGTTCATGAACTTGGATATCCCAAAAACTCCTTCCTCCTTGCTGCTTTCTAACCTCCTCTCATCCCAGCTACTTCTGTGAGACCTGAGCCTTCAGCCAAGCTGTTGTTCGCTCATTTATTTATTCCCTCATGAAATATATTTTGGGGACCTGTGAAAGTCTAGGCACTGGGATTCACAGTGGAAGAGGTATAGTCATCCACAGTATGACAAGAAAGTAGACGGTAAAGGTAGGCTGTCACCTTCGGGGTAGGCTCAGAATGTGCATAAGGAGCTCTGAGACGTTTGGAAGGCAAGCCCTCCTTATGGCCAGAGTCCAGAGTCACCCATCAGGACTGTGTGGTCAGTGCCCTGGCATTAGTTGTTCACCTCAGCTCCATCAAAGGGAATGGGGTGCACATTAAGAAGTCCCGTGTTTTATGAATGAGAAGAGGGAGGCCCTGAGTCCTGCATGAAGTGGGAAGTAAACTGGAACCAAGACTGTGGTCTTCTGTCCCCTAACATGTTGCTTTGCTTCCATGGCACATGAATCCCCTGTCTGCTGTAACAGAAAGTACTTGTTCTTCATGAGTCTCAAACACCAGGGGCTTGATGGGCTGTGAGTACAGCAAAACTGCTATTTATGAAACAAGAGTCATATAAAATGGCATATGGCAGAATTAGGAAGCATGATTTGGGAAGTTGTATAATTGGTTTCTGCTTCCATCAGGTCAATGATAGAGACAAATTCCTTTTAAAGGAAATCATATGACTGGTATGATTGGATGGGGCTTGAAGACTTAACATAAGTCCTGCACTCCCATTGGGTCCAAGTGCCACATTTTGGACACACACAAGAAGCTGCCCCTGAGCATAGGAGGGAGGCTGAGATGGTTGGGTTGGCCTAAACATTTCTCATGGGTAACTCACAGTGCAAATCCACCCACAGACACTTTGGATGGGATTGCGTTCCTTTGTTGAAGGTACCCACCTTGTGTATGTGACAGTGTGCTTCTACATGAGGCATCCAGGTGACACATCCATTACCTGGGTGTTTCCAGGGATAGGAGCATCTGGATGCAAGGCTGTGTTTTCTATGATTCCCAGGGAGGTTGGTCCCACAGGACACCCAGCTTTGGCTGAGGAGACCCTGCCTCACTCTGGGCTCCATCATGCCCAGCTGATATTCGGATACCAGATTAGCACATACTGATGATGAAGATGGTGTCAATGACAGTGATGATAATGTTGGCAAACAGTGCCATTAAGCTGGGAGTGACAGACTGAAGCATTTTCCTTGTTTTTCTTTAAGAAGGGAAAATATTCAAAAGTTTAGATGCAGAGAAATGGAGAATTAGGACCAATGATTCATTATTATAACAGAGTTAATCTCCTTGTAGATGGATTTAGCAGAAGGCTCTTTCAATTAGGCAACTCTCTTAGTGTGCAATCAAAGTGTCATTGACTGGCAGTCAGCTTGCAGGTTATAAGACCAAAAATATTGGAGAATTTGAGGGGAGAAATGGTGTCTGCTGGTAGACCAGTACCATGTTTGTGATGCAGGTTAGATCTGAGCAACCAGGACACTGCTTTCTCTCCCTTCCTGGGAAAGGACAAAATGTCACAGACTGCATGGACAGATGCCCTGATGCCCTCTGCATAATATTGGACCTGGGAATATTTTTGATGTGCTCCCATTAAGCCAGTGAGAGAGAAAAATTCCTTCTGAAGGAAATGGCTGAAAGTGATTTTTGTACACCCCTGGGCATTTATTTATTAAGCAAGAGTTGGTTAACCTAGGATGAGCTCAGAAACTAATGAAAATGACGAATGAATTGGGAAATGGGAGAAGTGAGGAAAGAGGGACGGTATTGTGACAAGAGTCCAATCTGTATGTTGTTGTGGTGGTGGAAGTGGTGGTTTTAACTACCAGGGAATAAATTAAACTTTACCATGCAGGACTCACTTTAAGTATCAAAAGGCTTCCATGTTCTAGTGCTAAAACAGGGAAATACTTTCTCCAGAAAAGTAGTAAGGATTCAGGTAGATTATTTCTGAAATTATTTAGGGAATGTAATTTTGCAGTGAGTAGAAGCTGCTTCTTCTTCTTCTTCTTCTTCTTCTCCTCCTCCTCCTCCTCCTCCTCCTCCTCCTCCTCCTCCTGCTTCTTCTTTTAAAAATTTCCCCTCAGTGGAACTGGTATTCAGTTAGCCTCTCTGAAACTGGGCTTGCTGTTGCTCATGTACATTCACACTTGGGCAGTCATTGTTCTTGCTTCTTGGTCTGTGGTGTGTGCACACACGTGTGTGTATGAGTGTGCATGTGTGTGTGATGTGTATACATGTGTGTACATGTGTCTGTGTTTTTGGGCATAATTCTGCCTCTGCTAGGTGAGAAAGATTTTTTAAATGTAGGCCCATGATTCAGTTGAATTTAACATACATTTAATAATGTACCTGCTTTTTGTTAAATTGTTCGGCAGGATCTGGCATGTCACAGGCAACCTTAAGCTGTCGTGCTGAGTGACCGCTGGGCTTCTGAGTGACAGAGGCATGCAGAAGCAACTAAAGGGGTTTATAAAATGTTTTCTGGGCTGAAGATAGTCACATTTTGCTCCTCACTCCCTCATCACAAAGGAATAGTCAAGAAATGAAAATGGAGGAAAATATGACTTCAGAGACTAGTAAGAACTGTTGGGGAAAAAAAAGGCAAAAATAAGACTTGGTTAGAGTCCAAGCTGAGGGAGGAGGGGTGGCAAGCAGAGCCAGCTTGGGAAAAAGCAGCCATTCTTATTCCTAGTGTGGACTGGCATTCTCAAGCCAGAGAGGAAACATTGTTTGGTGTTTGCCCTGGGTGTGTATATTCATCATCCAGCATTGCCCTGCTTAGGTAAGGAGCTGGCTCCTGCATCTTTCTTAGCAATCCAGGGCAGGTATGTCCACCAGAGGGCAAGCAATGCAAGAGGGCAGGGGTGAACAGAAGGCACAGGCCACTCCCTCACCATGGCTAGCAAGGAGGTGACTGAGTCTGTGGTGAGATCGCACTTCTCAGTATACGGAAAGAGCACAGATTCTGCAGTGAGTCAGATCGGTCATTGGATTCTGCTCTGCCCCTTAATTACCATGTTTGTTAATGGTTCTGAATCTTGATTTTCTCACCTTTGGAATGGGGATAAAGTTTAACAAAGTGATTGGGTGCAAAATGAAGGTAAAGAAATCACTAATTTTTACTCACCGTATTTAAATAAGAGGAAATCATGGGAAAAGAGTTCTAACTCACAACATGAGAACTCTAAGATTCCCAGGGTTACCTAACAATAAATAAAACAAGAATAACCAGAAAACATTGAAAATAATGACTAGGACTAACTGTATCGTAAAGCAACATGTAATATAAAGCTCTGGTGATGACAGTGATGTGGGCAGGACTTCAGTGCTTGTAGCTCTTCCAGCTGGAAGAGGAGCTGGTGTACTTGATGGTGGAAGTGCTGCCCTTGGCAGAGCTGGGGCTGCCTCCAATGCTGATGCCCCTGCCAGAACTGAAGTCACCTCGAAGGATTTAACCAGAGCTGAAGGAGTAGCCGCTGGCCCTGCCCAGGCCTACATCACTGCCTGCACCACCATCACTGCCATAACCTCTGGAGACAGCGAACTGCACCACGACTGTAGTGAGGAGACAAGGATACCAGACACAATGCGTTCTTGTGCCTGCCTGAGCCAAGGCATGAGGTCTGGCACAGCAGAAGGGGAAGCTGGATATTTACTGATGTTGACTGGCCCAATGCCTTCACCATTCAGCCTAGCAGAAGAGGAACACAGAGAGGTGAGACCTAGAGAGGTGCTCACTGGAGCCTGTGGGAAGACTCTAGCTGGGAAAAGCTCAGGCTGAATTGCTGTTTTAGTTGTTTTCCAGACCTGAAATTATTACCATGACCAATATTCCATAATCTTGTGCTCTTTGGAGATGTCAGAGATTTGACGATATGTGAGGGACTCACCTGTACTCTTCCCCTTCCAGCAGCTTTTTGTAGGTGGCGATCTCCATATCCAGGGCCAGTTTGACATTCTTGAGCTCCTGGCACTCCTTCAGCAACCTGGCCATGTCCCGCTTTACCTTCTGTAGGGCAACCTCCAGCCCTTCCAGTTTGTTCTTGGCATCCTTGACAGTCAGTTCCCCACACTGCCCAGCATCAGTGATGGCAGACTATAGATTGGAGCATTGAAGGGGAAGCAAGTTAGAATGGACTTATAATTTGGTACTCCCCCAGTGGATTAGGCCTAGGTCTTCTTTCCCAGTGGGTCACAGAGCCATTTATGAGTGCAACATAACCACTGAGTGTTTCTGTCCAGTGATTTCCAGTTGTAGTCTTTATGTAGTTGGGGAGTCAATGACAGGAATATTTGAATCCATTTATTAACCATGCTTCAAGAGATAGTTACTGATTGGAGACACAGCAGTAGAGACAAGAGAAGGAATATTGGAAGAGATTGAGTGTTTTTTTGGGGGGGAATTGTGTCTCCAGGGCCAATCAGGTAATATTTCTGGGGTCACATTTCAGGCCTCCCTTTTCTTTCCTCACTTGTGTATTTTCTATTCCTAAGTCAATCAGTCTGCTTATGCAAAAACTATTAATTATTCCTGTTTATCTTTTTACTGCTTTGACTAATTGAGATTGGGCTGTCCAGGTCTTTTGGCATGATTTTGATAGAATCTATGTTTTTCTTGGGTGAGTTCTGGACTGCATCTCTCCATCTGGCTGATGCTTTCTTTACTCCTCGGGATTTATCACAAATGTTAGTTTGTGATTCCATCATGGTCTAGCAAGGTCTTTGTAATTGCTCTCTGCCATACCTACTTCTTGACCTACTTCTTGACCTACTTTTTGACCTAATTTCAGACCTCAACCTCTGGATCATATGGTTGACATCAGCAACCTCTTGCTTGGTGTTGCGCAGGTTGTCCCCCATGGCTGCCTGCTATGACCCATACTTATTCCTCATACTGTAGTTAGAGGGAGAGGAAGAGAGAGAGACAGAGAGAGACAGACAGAGAGGGGGAGGAGGGAGAGAGAGGGAGAGAGAGACAGGACAGAGACAGAGAGAGACACAGAAAGAGGCAGAGACAGAGAGAGAGAGATAGGTTTTAGCTGTGAATAATGAGTTTCTCTTCTGAGTAAGGAAGTATAACCATGACATAATGACTTCACCTTGAGAAATTTTAGGAAAAGTTGATTTTGCGTGAATGTTGAATACCGTACAACTGAATCACCGATAATCCTGATTAGGAGATCACAGATTGTCAAATTCCCTTAGAAATTGATGCTACTCTGTAGTGCATTCTGGGGATTAATATTCAGGTTGGCATAAACAAAGATGATTATGTCCTTATCTGTAGGCGCTGTCCTCTTGTCTCTGACTTCTTTTGCTTTCTGGAAATGGGGATAAATCCTATAAATGTCAACTCTAATAATACAAAAAACAGTGCCTGAGAGGATCCAACTTTCTTTGTGTAGATTTTGTGTACACAACACACCCATGGAGTCAGAAATCTGGTATACAGGGCAAGGCATATGGATTTCTCAGCAGTTGTCACATCACAGCTCACCTTGGTCTGGTACCAGGACTCAGCTTCAGCCCGGCTCCTCTGAGTGATTTCCTCATATTGGGCTTTGACTTCAGCAAAGATGCTGTCCAGATCTGTGCTACAGTTGTTGTCCATAGACAGGACCACAGAAGTGTTTGAGATGTGCTCTTGCATCTGAGGCAGTTTCTGCCCAATAGGAAGTGCTAAGTTCCTCTTTTCAGGTTTACACAACACCCAGATCTTTCCTTTTACAGAGCCCATTCAAGTAAATAAAGGAAAGGTAAAGGTACTTACTGTATCAAAGATGGGTATCAGGAAGTGGGCCTCATCTTTAAGACCATTGGCCTTGTCTTTCAGTTCAATCTTACTCATATAAGCAGCATCCACATTCTGGAGACAGAGATGATTACATGGTGTCACCTGAGCCCTCCTGGCAGCCTACCCATCTGTATCTCCCTGGCATCTCTCTTTTAGGATGGGGTAGGAGCCCAAGTCATGTCGTTCCCAATGCAGGTCAACCTGAATCCTGACCTTATTCACAGTCACCTCACCTTTTTCATGGTCACAAATTCATGCTCGGTTGCTGCATGCTTATTGGTTTCATCTTCTTACCTATGGGAAGAAGAATATAACGTATTTGACACAGTGTTTTGATGTTTTCAAATCTAGCCTGTGATTCCTCAATTCCATGAATGGAGTATTTCCAAATCTGTTTTTTTCCCAGAAGAGATTAAAGGGTGTTTTGTGTTATTGTTGTGATTCAATTTTTACGTTCACTCTCTCTCAATTTCCCATAACCTCTTTGTCTTACGTTGTCTTGGTTACTTTTTACTCATTGCTGAGACAAAATACCTGACGCCCAAAGTTAGGGAAGGAAAGGTTTATTCTTACAGTTTCTTGGGAGTTTCAGTCCATTAGTTGGCTCCAAGTCAGCATGGCATGGCGGGCCTGCTGTTCATGGCAGCTGCAAGCTGCAAGCCGCAAGCCGCGCTGGCGAGAGAGAGGCAGAAGAGGAAGCGGAAGAGGAAGACCTGCCTTCCCTTACACTGTATGTCGGCTCCACCCCTGGGCGGGTACAGCACTGACATCAATCCCGGTGCTAGACAACAAACTGATCACAAGCGTCAGACTCAGCCCCATCAAAAGTATGTGAGGACTTGGGGGTACACAGTATACCCAATACATATGTATTTGGTCTTTGGTGATAATCTCTGGTTTTAATTTCTTTGAACCCATTTTACTTTGAAATAGCCCCTGCATATAGACCTGGTCACCAACTAGTTTTGAGAAGTGAGCTTTGGGAAAGTGAGATCTCTCCTCTTTGATTCACTTGTTTTTCAAGCTTTTAACTGTGTCCTGCATGCCTCTGAGCTCTGAGTCCAAGTGGCTTCTCTCTCCAAGCATGGAGTCCTGCTGCCTACTGAGGTTGTCAATGTACTTGCAAACAGAGAGTCCAGGTTCTGCCTGACTGTCTTGGTGCCCTGCTCCTGCAGAAGGGTCCACTTGGTGTCCAGAAACTTGTTCTGCTGCTCCAGGAACCGCACCTAGAGAGAGATAGATATTCATATGACAGACAGAGGTAGAACAAAGGAAATGGTTGGTGTGGAAGTTTCCCAAGTGGATCTGTTCTTTCCCATAGTGCACAGCCCTGAGCATACAGAATCTTGGGGGCCATACTATTTACACCAAATGTGTGTTTTGGTCTGGAGGCCATAGCCCAGTGACAGTGAATCTATGTCATGGTGTTGTTTTTTTAATTAAGACAAAAGATGGTTATGTATGAGGATTTTTTTCCCCCTAAACTAAAACTTCAGTATTCAGGTTTAATTTCAGTGTTGGCATTTTGTAATAAAACAAGTGGGCTTTGGGATACAGTTTGGGCACTGGCTCTCTAAAAGTTTTGCCATCACTGCCATAGACCATTGAGAATTTTTCACTCTCAGCAGATTTCCACATTTCTTCTCTGCTTTCAAAACACAACCAGAAATCTTTTTTAAAAACAATTAAATGGCCTGATACACTGTTTAGGTTTTCCTGATTGATAGGATTTCATCTACATGGGATGTTAATGTTGCCTAATAATTAGGTTCCTCTGTAACCCTCCATTTTAGTGCATCTATCTATTCTAAAATAACCCTAACTTCATGGTCACTCTCCATTTCTGGAATAAATTAGCACTTTAAAACACCATGTAAAGGACTCTAAAGTTTCTAATTGAGTCAGAAAATCCTTTTCTTTTTTGATTTTGCCTTTTCCCTCTACCCTGACCCTAGAGCAAAATCACCAGCTCGGACACCACTGACATTTATTATATTTCTCAGATCTTCGTAAGGGGAGATCTAACTCTTCTCACTGCCTTGCTACTTCCTCTGTGCTTCTCAGGATGAACAGTTCATACTTTCCAGTAGGAAGTAAGGGCTGGAAGACTCAGTCGTTCTAAATAGTTTTCATCTCTTGTTGCCCACACCACTATGGTGCCATTTCATGTCCAAGGAAAGCTAATCACTCTTCTAGTCTCCCCTAGTGAAGGTCTATTGTGTCTCTACTGGGGACTGTGAAATGCCCTGCCTCACATTGTCAATGAAGGAGGCAAACTTCTTGTTGAGGGTCTTGATCTGCTTCATGCTCCTTGGCCCTCACTAGCTGAGGGATGGGGTTGATTTCCCAAGTTCAGAGGAGTGAAGAGACTCTGGTTGACTGTGACCTCTTGGATGCCTGCAGGAGGACATACAGGGAAGCCAGTGCCCCCATAGCCACCACCAAACCCAGTCCCAATGCCAAACCCCCTACAACTTCTAGCTCCACCACCAAAATCAAATATCCTGCTGATTCCACCTGCAAAATCACCTCCAACTCTGCTCCTATGTCTACCTCTAGTGGCACTGGTATCCCCTCCAATGGAGATACTATTGGAGTTCCCAAGACCATAGAGGTTCCTGCTGTCAAAGCCAGCTTCCCTGCATGCTGTCTGCATGCTGCCATTGTCTCTGGAGTGGCACATGGAGACAACAATGAAGCCAGAATGCCTGAGCCCAAGGACTCTGGCTGAACTGGCACTGAAGCCACTGTGATTGCTGCTCTGGCTCCTTATGGTGATTTTGCTAGACATGTTTCCTGGGTTTGCGAAGGCTGTAGAATGTTGCAAGGTGCAGGCAGAGCTGAGAGGAACACATGAAAGAGATGACTGAGCAGCAGCCTTTATATATGGTGTAGATGCATTGAGGTGAGTCCTGGAAGGTGAGTTGGTAGATTGGGAGGTAGTGTTATCCCAGATATTGAGTATTATAATTCAAGTATTATAATCCCTTTTCCAGTCTTCCTCACAATTCAAAAAGTTATATTTGTAATCCCATTGAGATGTTATTGGAATCTCAGCAATTCCAAACTACCACCTCCAGTGCAACCCATCACATTAGTAAGGCCATCAAGACATATTCAAAGTTAAGGGACGCCAAGGGGTCCTAAACCCAATCCCAGTGAGGATATGTGGACAAAGGCCATGATCCAAGGCCTCTCCCAGAATTTATTATCTTGTGAAGAAGGTGGTAACTTGAGGATGAGTGACAGTGAGGATGGTAGGAACTACATGAGTAACTTGAGCTGGCTTGTCAGGTAGGGAGACAAGCATCTTTGCAATATGCAGAAGAATGATATGCAGAAGGATCAATCTGCATAATTCAATTAAGGTAGCAACTGGATTGTTTTTGGAGGCTGTTGCTTCAGTTTCTGATATGTAAGCTTTTGTGCCCTGGGGTCTCATAGCTTCTTTATTTCAAGGCTCACACCCAGCTGATATTCCTATAGCTGAATGGCTCTGCCATCTGCTGTGCTCATATCTTTTACAGAAAGCACTATGTGAAGAAAGAGAAGACTGTCAGAATGCCCCAAAGATTACATATCAGTACTTCAGCTGGCTTTATTTGCATTGCTTAGAGCCAATTGGAGAGAGAAAGATATACCATAGCCAGCTCTGTACATATCAGTACATGGAAATAAGACTTGATTTAACTAATGTTGCAGCAATTGTTCTGCATTCAAGAAGAGGTGCCCATGTTGTCTTCTACAGGGAGGGCCAGGTTTGCAAGTGTTGAGCTCACACCTAGATTGTTAAGAAAGTTATGAAATACAGAGATTTTATTTTGGTTTCCTCTAATCAGAGAAATTCTCCTGCCCTCAGGTTTGAGTTAATCTCAGTACAAGTAGTCTATTCTTAATTCATTGTATTGATGATTCAGTCATTATCCTAACAAAGTTCTTCATATGTATCATAATATACTGTGTCTTTTGTTTTCACACCTGTTTCTGCACCAAACATAGATATTGGAAATGATGAGCTATCTATTGCATATTCTTTTAGAGATTATTGTTTTCTACAAGGATTACAAATGTTAAACATGACTTGCTTTCCCTTTTGTGTAACTTGTGACAAACAGAGTAGTACAAGAAAATGCAATTGACTTCTATATATTTGTCACCCAGCTTTAACAATTGTGTCATGGCAAATCTTATTTCTTCAATACGTCTTTCCTGTTCCCTCCCAACTAACAATAAATTATTTGCAAGCAAATCACAGAGGTCATATTGTTTCTTCAATAAATAATTCTGCATTAATATCAAAATAAGACACCTTAAAACATAACTAAATATTATTTGCATGTCTTAAAAATTCTTGCAATCATCACTAACAATAATTGCATACTTGATTAAAATATCCCATTTTGCATATGAATTTTGTATTTTGATTTTCCAGAATAAGATCCAAACAGCTCCATATATGTGTATTAGAGTGGTATTTGTCTTTTAAATGCCTTTTAAATTATTAAAATTTTAGAATATACTTTCATTTTATTTGCTTTGGAACCAAGTAAAGTGTCCTGTATGTTCTTTATTTTATTTTATTTTATTTTATTTTATTTTATTTTATTTTATTTAAGGGGATAAAATAAAACAATAAAATAGAACAAAAAAGCCCAATGAGAATAATATTGGATTTCAAAAACAA
This sequence comes from Dasyprocta punctata, assembly GCA_004363535.1. NCBI lineage: Eukaryota > Metazoa > Chordata > Mammalia > Rodentia > Dasyproctidae > Dasyprocta > Dasyprocta punctata. The sequence continues at coordinate 31,317 of RJWM01006958.1, read as the reverse complement.
GACAGTAGGAAATTCACAATAGTTACTATATTGCATATTATTATCCTCTAAATAGTTGCTCAGACTACCAGCTTTAGGCTTGCAAAAGTCAATCAAACAATACAAGTGTTAAATTGTTTCTTTACTTCAGTTGCTATCATTTTGGCCTATGTTCCTCTGAATCAGCTGGCTGCTTGGTTGTGTGGGAGGGTGCCAGCTGACTCATGGGAGGGAGCGGCTTGGCTTGTTGATTCTCTGCCACTGGCATGGCTGCCCCTCTGTATGCTCTTTCAGTGTTTGACTTTTTGTGATTGTATGTTCATTGTGTTCATTTAACATGTATTGTGCCCTTTGTATTTCCTGCAAACTGATGTTTAAAATTATAAATTTATTATATGTCTTCTATATAGTGAGTTTTTCAGTGTAAGTACAGTGCAAATATTTCCAGAGTATATGATTAAACATTAAATATTGTTATTTACATTTTTTATACATTTCTGCATCAATTTTTTGTAATTTTTAAAATACATTTAATAAGCAAAATACACACTTGAGGCAATTCCATGCTATCCTGTTCCTAAAATGAAGGTAGGCAAAGTTTTCAGTTCCCTATGAATTTTTCCAATAACTTTAGTTGGGTATGTTTCTCTGACTTTCCTGGGTCATGTATGTTATGTCTGTGTGTGTATGAGAAAGAGCATCTGAGAGAGGTGAAGTAGGTTTGTATGTTTAGAGACTGTGCCTGCAATTTCAAAAGGAAGGCGCATAAATAAGTAGGGCATATATTTGTGTGTGTTTCTGAGTGTGTGCTTTATGAATATAAAATGTATATATGTTATTATTATTTAGATATCAAATGTGTCTCAAAAGTCTCCTATGTTCAGAGGTGGGATTAGGAAAGTGATCGGATCATAGGACTCTAAACTTATCAATAGTTTAGTCCACTGAGGAGTTGATGGCTGTTAGGAGGTAAGGCCCAGTAGAAAGAACTGGGTCACTGGGGTGTACTTTGGCTCTTTCTGATTTCTCTTGCTCCTGGATGCCATAGGTAGGGGAGATTTTCTCAACAGACCTTCTGTAATACCATTTCTACCTCTGAGCCTACTGATCAGGGCCTAAACTTCCGAAATTAGGAACCAAATAAATCTCTCTTTTTTTCTATGTTGATAGCATGTATTTTGTCCCCACTAATGGAAAATGTGACCACTATGGGTATATTGCTCTCCCATTTCTTATTTTCTCTTGTTTCTATTTTAGTATTCTCTGATCTCTCTTGCATCCCCTGAGCTTTTGCCCATTTTTTCCTGTGCTCATTACTGGCATCTGCATGGTTTTCCTCTGTATGCATCTTGTTTCAATTTGGCCTGACATATATTGTGATTTACTGTTACTCTGTCCTTTTCTGAGTGTTGCAAGCTAATGTTTGTATCTTTTATTGTGTTACAACACTTTTTCATCTTTTTCTGATTGCATAACATTTAATTTTTGCTGGTATTTTACTGTACTTCTTTTTTTCTATTGAGTATTCTCTCTGTACCTTTTGTTTTTCCTATTTGTTTCATTTCTGGAATGCACATATCTTTTGTGCATCAAACATGGCTCCTTACTGACCAATCCTCGTCTTTGCATGAGGGGAGCACCTTCTTGATTTGCTATTTGTAGGAAGTATCGAGGAGACTGGCCCAGGCCACTTCCAGGCTCACAGGAATTCTTATATTGCATAGGACTATTTGAATAATTATTTTATTCAGATAACTTCCTAAGGGTCACTGCAGAGTGGCTAACAATGTAGTTTCTCTGCTCTGTTTGCTTCATCTCCAAAATGCTCCCAGCAGGTTCTGCCTCTGATGTCTTACTCAGCTCTGCCCTCATGGTTTCTAAAATATTTATGACATTGGGCACCTGCCTCCAGCTCACCCACCTGGTTTTCATGATTTCAAACAAAGGATTCTTGGATCTCCAAAAGGAGGCCACATGATAGAACATGAATTTCATGAGGCAACAGTGTCTGCTCAGAGTTAGGTTGTTTGGATTTCCATTATGGTTGCCATGTTGTTGTTTTTATTTTTTCATTGTGACAGTGCTGTTCCTCACCCACTTTTTCTAAGATTTGCAGCTATGAGCTTTATGTCTTTGAACATTCAAAGCAAGTTTGTTTTTGCTTGTCCATTTTTGTGAGAATGATCTTTTTATTTTGGGTTTTCTGGGGACATGTTTGCAGCACATAATGTTTATATTCCTTGTTGGGAATTGGTACATACACATAAAACATCTTAATTCTGTTTTTCATTCCTTTTCACTCCCCTCCCTGCCCCACCCCTCTATCTTTTTATCCCCTTCCAACGTGAACAACATCCACCTCCCTACCTCTTATTATGTTTTAGTTTGCTCTCTGTTTATACTTTGGGCCTCTGAAATAAGAGACACTGTATGATATATAAACTTGTGTGTCTGATTTCATTCAACTTTGTGGTCCCAAGGTGGGTCCAGTTTTCCACAAGTTTATCTTTATCTTTCCATTGTGGGTAAATAACACATTCTTTATCCATTCGTCTGTTGTTGCTTCCAAAATTTAACTCTTATGAATTATGCTACTATAAACATGGGTATACGCATATTGCTGTAATATGATATCTTTTAGTCTTTTGGGGAGGTACCTAGAAGGGAAATATCTGGGTTAAATGGAATTTCTAGTTTCAGTTTTATGAGGAAACTCCATATTGATTTCTCCATATTAATTTCTTGTACTAGTTTTCATTCTCACCACTCTGTAGAAGGGTTCTTTATCTCTTATAGCCTAAGTGGTGTTTGTTATTACTTGATTTCTTGACAACATTTGTTCTTTTGAGGGTAAGATGGAATCTCAACATTGTTTTAATTTGCATTTCTTTAATTACCAGCAGTTTTGAGTATTTCTTCATGTATTTATTGACCTCTCCTTTTTATTTTTCTTCCAGTCCTTGTCCTAGTTCTCCTCCTCCTCCTTCTCATTTCTCTTCCTCTTCTGTAAAATATCTAATCATATTGCTTGCCCATTTATTAGATTTGGTCTTTTATTTTTGTAGGTATAATTTTCACGAGTTTTATATATATATTCTAGATATTAGTCCTCTGTTGGAGGCATAGCTAGCAAAAATTTTTTTCCCATTCTATAAATTGTCTTTTTATTGTTGGTTGTTTCATTTGCAGTACAGAAGCTTTCTTTCTTTCTTTCTTTCTTTCCTTTTTTTTTTTTTTTTTTTTTTTTTT
>RJWM01006958.1:0-27989 GCA_004363535.1 Dasyprocta punctata | reverse complement strand
AGCCAGTCTCAAACACAATGCTCCACCTACCTCAACCTCCCAAGTGTTGGGATTAAAGGCATGCACCACCATGCCTGGCTAGCTTTTTAATTTGATATGACTTCATTTGTTAATTTTTGGTATTATTTCCTGTGCAATCGAGGTTCTGTTAAGAAAGTCCTTGCCTGTGCCTATGACTTCAAGAGTTTTACCTATTTTTTCTTCCAGCAAGTCTAGTGCTTCTGTTTTAACAATTAAATCTTTGATCTGTTTTGATTTTAGTTTAATGCATGATGAAACATATGGGTCTAGTTTCAATCCACGAGGGTAGCCAGTTTTCCCAACACCTTGTAGTAAAGAGGCTATCTTTCCTTCAGTGTATGTTTTTGCACCCTTCATCAAAGATGAAATAGTTGAATGTGCTTGGGGTTATACTGCATCCTCTATTCTGTACCAATGATCCTTGTGTCTGTTTTTGTTCCAGTACCATGGTGTTTTTATTTTTTTAATCACAATAGTTTGGTAATATAACTTCAAGTCTGAGATTGTGATGCCTCTTGTTTTGCTCTTGTGAGCCAAGATTGTTTTTGCTATTCTTGGTCTCTTTGGATCCCATTTGAATTTTAGGATTGTTTTCTCGAGTTCTTTGAAGAATGCTATTGGAATTTAGGCTGAGATTGCATTAAATCTACATACTAGTTTTTGAAAGTATGGCTATTTTGACTATATTGGATCTTATTCAGGAACAATGGATATCTTTCCATTTTCTGATGTCCTCTTTGATTACATTTTCAGAGTGCTGTAATTTTCATTGTAGTGGCCTTTTACTTTCTTAGGTTATTTCCTAAACATTTAATTTTTCTTCTCCTAATTTCTTTCTCAGTGGATTCATTATTCGTGACAGAAGAATTATTGATTTTTATGTGTTGATTTTATATTTCACTGCATTACTGAATTTGGTGAATTGTAAGCATCTTTGGTGTATTTTTCTGGTTCTTCTATGCAGAGGGCATGTCATCTGCAAGTAGTGATAATTTGAAGTCTACCTGTCCTATACATACCCCATTTATTTCTTTTTCTTTCCTAATTCCTCTGGCTAATGTTTTGAGTATTGTGTTGCACAGAAGTGGTGATAGTAGACATTCTTGTCTTGTTCCTGATTTTAGGGTGGAAACTTTCAGTTTTTTCCCATTTTATATGATGTTGTCAGTAGACTGGTCATAAATGTCTTTTATCATATTGAGACAACATTCCTGCATATCTACTTTCTTCAGTGTTTTTCTTATTAAAGGGTAATGGAATTTTTTTAAAAGGCTTTTCCTGGGTCTATTTTTTTTGTTTTTGTTTTTGTACCGGCTATTGAATTTAGGACCTTGTGCTTACCAGGCAGGCGCTTGTGCCACTGAGCCATATCCCAGACTTCTGGATCTATTGAGATGATCATTTGAGTTTTGGTCCTTGCTTCTGTTTATCTGTCATAGTACATTTATTGATTTGCATATTTTGAACTATCCTTGGATCCCTGGGTTGAATGCTACTAGCTCATGATATACAATCTTTTTGAAGATTTGCAGCATTCTGCTTTGTAGTATCAGTATCTCGCTGAGGATTTTTGCATCTGTATTTATTGAAGAGACTGATCTATATTTTCACTTTTCAAATGGAGGTAATGGTAGCTTCCATGAATGACTCTATTCCTTCCCTTTCAATTTTGTAAAAAGATTGAAAAGTATTGGTGTTAGAACTTCCCTGAAGTTTTTGTAGAATCAGCCATGAATCCATCTTAGCTTTTCTTTATGGTAGGTTTTTCTTATTTCTGCTTCAATATCATTGCCTCTTATTAGGTTATTTGGGATTTTTAAATCTTCTTGGTTCAGTTTTGGTGATTTGCATGTATGTAAGAATCTATCCATTTCTTCTGAATTCTCCAACTTATTGGCATACAGGTTTGCAAAATAATTGTTGGTAATTTTTTTCATTTTTGTCATTGTCCATTGTCATTTCATCTTTTTCGTTTCTTTTTTCATTGCTTTGAGTCTTTTCTCTCCTTTTTTCCCCTAGATTGGCTAAGATTTTTACCTATTTTGTTTATTATTTTGAATAACCAACTCTTTGATAAATTCTGTATTTTTTTAAAATTTCAATTTTATTGAGTTCTGCTCTGATCTTTATATTTTCTTTTCTTGTAGGAGCCAGTTGAAGCTGGAGATTGATCACATGTGTGGGGCTAAAGCAAGACCAGCCCTGAAAACACAGAGAGCTCAAAACAAGCCATGTAAACAAGCTGTTCCAGCTCCAAGAAGGCAAGGGCCCAGGCCAGCCAGGCAAACAAGTTGCTAGGCAGCAGAGTTGAAATTGACATTCTTTTTCAGAGTGTATGGAGTATACTAGTAAATGTGGTACAGTGGTTGAGTAATTCCTTCTCTCCCATCAAGAGAGTAAGTGTTCTCAGCTTTGTCTCTTCTTTATTTTCTCATCCTCTCACCATCTTCTTCCCTGGGAAAATCTAAAGTTGCAGCTGGTTGCTACACTCCTTATACTAGTTTTGGTTTTGGATTGTCCTTGCTTTTCTATAGCCTTGAGGTGCCTCATTAGGCTATTTATTGAGACTTACTGTTTTGTGATGTGATCATTCACATCACAAAGCTATAAACTTTCCTCTCAGGACTGCTTTCATTGTGTTCTGTAGATTCTGCTATGTTGTATTGGCTTATCATTTAGTACTAGAAAATTTCTGACTTCTTCTGCAACCCATTGTTTATTTAATGTGTATACTTTAATTTCCACTCATTTGCATAATTTCTGTGTTTTCTTTTGTTTTAAATTTTAATTTCATTGTGCTATGATCTGATAATACATATGCTAATTTCAATTATTTTACATTTATTTAAGCTTGCTTTGTTGAGTACTGTGTGGTCTATTTTGGAGGAAGTGCTATGTAGTGCTGTAAAGAATGTGTACTTTGCTGTTGGGTGGAGCAGTCTTTTAGATATCAAGTCTGTTTGAAGGTTTTGCTCAACTCTAATTTTTTTTTTGTCTAGTTAACCAATATGTGATGACCTTTTCTCCTTTTTTGATTGGTTCTTGACTTAAAGTTCACTTTGTTTGAATATAGGGCAGCTACTCCTATTTTTATGCAGGTTCTCATTCCATTCTTTGAGTTTTAGTTTATTTTTGGATTAAATGTATGAATTTTGTTTCTTGATCTATTCTGCCAGTCTGTATCTTCTGATTGGGGAAATTGAGACCATTCACATTGAGAGTTATTTATATCATAGGTACTGACTTATTCCTGTCATTGCCTTATTTTCCTGTTGCTGATTCTCTATCTTTCCCTTTTACTTAACTCTCCACCTACCTGCCATATTAAGTTGTACTAGAATTTTTGTCATTGTTAGCTTCATTGGCTCTTTCTAGTTTCCTTGAGAAATTTTTGGAGCGCTAGTTTTGTGTTCATAAATGTCTTCAGGTCTTCTATATCATAAAAGTATCATATTCTTCCATCAGTTTTGAAAGACAGTTTTGAAGGACGTATCAACCTGTGCTGGAGTTCCTTTAGGGCTTGAAACTCTCCACTCTAAGCTCTCCTGGACTTTAAAGTTTATATTGAAAAGTCTATCATAATTCCAATGGGTTTGCCTTTATAAATAATTCATTGCATTTCTGCTTTTAAGAATCTGTTCTTGTGAAGGACTTCTAGAGTTTTGAGTGTGATGTGTCATGAGGGGTGCTTTTCTGAATGTGACTTTTTGGGGCTCTATATGACTCACTTATCTGTATGTTAAATTCTTTTCCCGGTTTGTAAAGTTATTTCAGGAATCATATTTTTATATCATTTGTATTTTCTTCTGGTTTTTTACCAGTTCCAATTCATCTTAGTTTAGTTTTCATCATTTAGGAGTTTTTGGATTAATTTTTCATGTTCTCTCTCTCTCTTTTTTTGTGGTGGGGAGATACCAGGAATCAAACTCAGGACCTAGCACTTACCAGGCAGGTGCTTGTGCCTCTTTGCTATATCCTTGGTCTGTTCTCTTGTTATTAATGATCTCTCATTAATCAGTTGCTGACAACAGCCCTATCTTCTAGCTCTGACATTCTGTCCTCACCTTGATCACTTCTGTTGCCCATACTTTTCTGAATTTCTGGTGGCATTTTTTTTATGGACTCTTTGTTTCTATTCTGGTCATGCACATTTTGTTTAGTTCATTTAGATTTTTACTACTGTCTTCTGTAGACTGATTGTTTTATTTATTTGGCCCAATATCTTATTGTAGCCACTCCTCATTTAATGACTGACTTCTGCTCCTGTGACTATATTGTTAAATGAATTGGTCACCAAATGAGAAATTATGTATAGTATGTACATTGCAATATTCAGAACAAAGAAGTGGTCAAAGGAAATTCCAACTTGATGACTTTGGTTTTATTTGCATAACTCTTACATGCAACTCTGTAATGTATAACAGAACAATGTACATTATGATCAGCAAAAATGACCATACTGTATGCACAAGGTATACTGTACAAAAAAGACATTTGAAGCTCTATAAATGAGATGTACAGAATTGTATATAAAAAATAGATGGTCATAAGTCTGAGTGGCAGGTTATAAGTTTGAATGGTGTTCCTTGGTTTAAGTCCAAATGGTTGTTAAGCAAGTAGGTCATTAAGTGAGGAGTATCTATGCTTATTTCTTCTGTGAGATCATCAAATGTCATATTGATTTGTTTTGTTATTTCCCATAATAACATTTCAAATGATTTGAGGTGTGGCTTAGCTTGTTTGGGTTAAGGCTTGATAGTTGATTGCAGTCAAATGCTTTGTGTCTAGTATGGAGACCTCTTCAGTTAATGTCTACTTTTCAGTAGTATCTTCTGGGCATGGCTAACTATTAACCTTTGCATCTGTCCCAGGATCCAACCACTTCTGTTTACTTGAGATGGAAAGTTGCAGTGCATTTGGCCCAGTACCCAGATTTCCAAGAATAAGCTATAGTATTGTTAATGACCCCAAGGCAACTCATATATTAGCATCTCTAGGAAACCAGTCAATAGCATCAGCTATGTCACCTTGGCTATAGTAAGGAAATCAATTATAGAATCAAATATACACTATTCACAAATTCTAGGGTCCAATAAAGCACCACCTTTGCCTTCAGAAAAGAGATATATAAATACAGTATGAACACTAAAGCAAAATAAATATTGACTGTCTTAATTATTTATTCATTGCTAGGACAAAATATCTGACATCCCCAAGTTAAAGGAGGAAAGTTTTATTGTAGCTCTCAGTTTGTAGACGATTCAGTCCATAGTTGGCTGGGTCCAAGGCAGGGTAGCATTGCAGGAGGGACACAGCAGAGAAGAAACAATCCATTGACAAGACAGGTAGGGAGCAGTGAAGTAGCAACATCAAACCTCCCTTTCCTATTTATTCCATTATATTGTATATTATATAATATATATTATATTAATATATAATGTACACAAATATATATTATAGATAATATGTACTATTATAGATAATACATGATATAGTTAACTCATAATATGTGTGTATATGTTGTGTGTACATACAGACACTCAAATATACTATTTCTCTATCTCCGGAGAACTCTATCTGGTGAATTAACTAATGGTCAACTTGTAACACCCAGCTGAACTGAATCACATGGTGTTGGGTGTGGTTGGCCCACCTGAGGATTGTTGCCAACAGCATGAAAAGGGTAACTGGAGAGGAAGAGGTGGCGCTGTTGATTCTCCTGGAGAAACTTGTCTTCCTGGCTTTCCTGATATGAACTCAGCTGTTCTCATCAGAGGAGCTCAGGACCTCACTGTTGCTGAGGATGGCTGTACTTCTTTTCGGGGGAGCTCTGGTCCTTAGTTTGTGTGTTGCTTCCTGGCTGGAGTGCAGATCCTTTATCCTGCTGGTGCAGACTTTCTAGCTTCCACCACTGACCTTTGGGCCTTCTCAGCACAGATCCGTGAAACAGACCTGCATAGATATTGTTATGGGCTCTAGCTCTTCAGCTGGACTCATGCAGGACATTACCATGTGATCCAGGCCCTCAGTTGGATTCTTTGGGTCTCTAGTATGTGGACAGATCCCCCTCACTCTTTTGCATTTGACTCTTCGGTGAATATTATAAAATAATACTATAAATTATGTGCCCTGTATTAAATTATTTCCCTTGCAAACTCTGACTGCAACAGGCTAGTATACATGTACACTGTATTTTGAATTCTTAAATCCTATCCCCATGGTATCAACTTTACCCACTAGAGTACATTGCTTATGCAGAGTTCCTGTTGCCTGTCTTATAGATGCCACTCATTTCCAAAACTCCTTAAATCAGCCTTTTCTCTTTCTTACTAATTCAGGGAGGTTGTTTCATACATTCATAAAGCATTTTGACTTTTTTGTTACATTGTGCATTTCATTGTGGGATGTATTTTATTTAGAATTTTTTTAAAATGTCATGTATTAAGGTTTACTCTGTGCTAAAAAAGGAAAAAAGATAATAAAAAAGGATAAAATGAATGCGAAGCTTTGTAAATAGAGAGGGGAAGAGGGGTTGAAGAGAGGAGAGGGGATTGAGAAAAAAGAACCAAAATATATCATGTACAGGTACAAATTCCCTATGATGAATATGATTATTATGTATACCTAAAATGTACCAGTAAACTTAATTTTAAAAATTCTATGGCTTTTAAAAAAGCATAGAGTCCTTTGCAGAAAACCAGTCAGGGATCGTGGAGAGCTTCTCACCCTGTAAGTGATGGAGCACATCATTGGCTATCTACATTTTTACTCCTCTTCCAAGAGCACTACCAGAAATCTGGTTTGAAAAAATTACTGGTTTGAGGTACTGCTCTAGGTTTTTGTTTGGCAGAATCAGCTGTATGGAATGCAAATGTTGTGTAACAATGAAGTTCTTGTCTAACTTTCTGTTTTAGAGCATGTATTTCCTCTAAAATAACCCCAGATTCACGGTCATCCGCCATTTGTTTAATAAGTTAGTTTTGTTTTGTTTTGTTTTTTTTCATCCTGTAAGGCCCCCTCCCTTTACTCAATCTCTCCTGGTTGAAGTTTGCTGTGTTCTACATGAGCACACTGAAATGCCCTGTAGACATCCAGGATTCCTTACTCACTTTGTCTAGGCTGGAGGTGAGCTTGTTGAGGGTTTTGGTTTACTCCTGACCTACTTGTGTTTCTCAGGCCTCATTCACTGGAGGATGGGTGTCAATTTCCAGATTTAGGGAAGTGAGGAGACTCTGATTGACTGTGACTACTTGAACTCCTCCAGGAGGGCACATGGTGAAGCCAACACCCCCATAGCCACCACCAAACCCAGCTCTGCCACCAAGAATCAAACTGCTGCCAGCTCCAGCACCAAAATTAAATCCATCTCTGACTATACCACCAAAGCCAAACCCAATTCCAACTTGACCGCTGTATTCACCACCAGTGGCAGCTACTTCCTCCAATGGAGATCATCTTAGTCCTCCCCTATCCACAGAGGCTCCTGCTGCCAAAACCAGTTCCTTCCCATGCTGTACCCATGCCACCACTGACCCTAAAATGGCACACTGCTGAAGCCAAAATGGCTGAGCTCAGGGACTCCGGCTGAGCTGGCATTGAAGTCATGGCAGTTGCTACTCTGGCTCCTCTAAATGGTTTTGGTAGGACTGGTTCTGGAGCTCAATAGGCTGAGGAAGGTTTGAGAGGTAAACCTGCAGACTGAAAAGGCAGGGTGTACAAATATTGAGTTCACACCTGGATTATTAGGAAAGTTATGACATACCAAGCTTGCATTGTTAGCTTCCTTTAATCAGAGGAAATTCTCCGGCCCCCAGATTTCTGTTAATGTTAGTACAATTAGTTCATTCTCAATTCATTGTATGAATGAGTTACTCATTATCCCAACAAAGGTTCTCCATGTGTATCAGAATATGCTGAGTGTACATTTCTTTTCACACAGTCTTTCTCACATTTTTTGCTTTTATGCAACCTGTGATGAATGGAGTAGAAGACAATGCAATAGAACTCTATACACCTGTCACCCAGCTTTAACAATTACTATGCTATGGCCCACCTTATTTCTTCCATACATCTTTTCTGTTCCTTCATCAACTATAAACTTTTTGAAAGCAAGTCTTAGAGATCATATTATTTCTTTAATAAATAATTCTGCATAATTTCAAAATGAGAAGGCACTAGAAAATATAACCAAAGTATCATTTGCATGTCTTAAAAGTCTATGCATTTGTTACTACCAACAATTGCCTATTCAATTAAAATATCCCTATTTGTGGTACAAATTTTATATTTTGGTTTTCCAGGGCAGGATCCTGCTTTGCTCTTGTATGAATATTTGAACAGTGTTTATCTTCTAAATGTCTTACATTATTAAAATTGTAGAGTATCCTTTTATTTTATCCTTCCATTTGATTTGTTTTAAAAACCAGGCAAATTGTCTTATGTGTTCTCTCAGTATTTGGCTTTTTACAATTGCATATTCTTGGTGTTTATTTAACCTGTATTGTGTGCTTCATATTTCCTATAAACTGGTATTTAAAGTTAGAAATTTAATAAGGTTTTATATATTGAAACATTTCCAATGTAGATATATTAGATTGCATATTTAAGTGTTAAATACTGTTATTTATACATACTCTTACACATTTAAAGATTACATGCGTAATGTTTTTGTAAAAACCTACTAACTTTTTTGTAACATGTTTAACAAACACAGTACACACTCAAGCCTAAGCTATATGTGACGTGGCTATGTATCTGTATGTGTGTGTGTGTGTGTGTGTGTGTATGAGAAAGAGCATCTGAAAGAGGTGGAGTTAGTTTGTATGTTTAGAGAAAGAGTCTGCCGTACAGAAAAGAGGGTAAATAGATAAATAAGTGAAGTATATGTGTGCTTGTGTGTATGTTTGTATCTGAGTGTGTGCTTTATGAATATAGCATGTATATATGTTTTATGGGTTGGATCTAAAATGTTCCCCCAAAGCCCCATGAATTCCTAGGTGGGACTTTAGGAAGGTGATTAGATCATAGAGGCTCTGTACTCATTAACAATTTACTCCACTGCTGAGTTCGTGGCTGGGTGTGCTGTTATGTGGTGGTGGGGGGGCCCGTGGAGGAGGTGGGTCTCTGGGGTATACTTTGTTTCTGTCTAGTCTCTCTGATTTCTGGTTGCAGTGGGTTGAGGAGGCCCTCTGTAGTGCCATTTCTAACTCAGAGGGAGATGACCATTGGCTGAATCCTCTCATCTGTTGAGTCAAATAAACTTCTTTTTTTAAATTTAGGTGTCCAGTACTTTTCCAGTAATGAAAAATGTGACTGCTATAGACATATTAGCCTCTCATTTCTTTTTTCTCCTTTAACAGTACGTGATCTCTCTTTCATAACCCTGAACTTATGTCCATCTTTTCCTCCGTGTCCATTATTGGCATTTGTCATGGTTTTGATGTTTCACAGCTTTCAACTTGGCCTGAAATGTATTGTAGTTTGACTCTGTCTTTTCTGAGTTCTGGAAGTTTATTAGTTCATGATGTTTTTCTCTTCTGTTTCTGACCTTGTAGTGTTTAATTTTTGCTCATATTTTACTATGTGTGCATGTGTGTGTGTGTGTGTGTGTGTGTGTTTTCTGTTGAATGTTTTCTCTATACCTTTTGTTTTTCCTATTGGTTTAACTCTTGGAAAGCACAGATCTTTTGTGGATCAAGCAAAAGACAAATCAGTTTCTCTGCATGAGGTGAGTACCTTCTGGACCTGCCATTTGTGGTAAGTATTCTAGGAGAGTGGCTGGGACATTTCTAGGCTCACATGAATTCAGTATTCCATAGGACTGTGTGAATAATTCTTTTATTCAAACAGCCCTGTAAAATCACTGCATAGTGGCTCACAATCCAGTTTGTCTGCTTTGTTTGCCTCACCAGCAACATGCAGCCAGCAGGTTCTGTCCTTGATAGCTTAATCAGCTCTGCCTTCACAGTTTCTGGAAAATTTATGACATTGGATACCTGCCTCCAGCTCATTTATCTAGTTTCAATGGTTTCAAACCATTGGATCTCCAAAAAGGGGGCATGCTTTTTATGTTGTTGTGACATGTGTTTCACGAGGCAACAGTGCCTGCTCAGGGTTAAGCTTCATTTGGATTTGAATTTCCATTATAGTTGCGGTATTTATTGTTTTTGCTTCATTTCTTCTGAGTGTGTTGTTCTTGGTCTACTTTTTTTTTTTTTAACTGGAGATCAAACTCACAACCTCACGCTTGCCAGGAAGGCACCTACACCACTGGGTTAAATTCCTGGTCCACTTCACCTACTTTTTGTAAGATCTGGAGCTGTGGATCTTGTCACTCTGAGTGTTCCTAACAAGTTTGTTTTCATTTGTCTGTTTTCTTGTGAAAATTGCTTTTTTTAATTTTTAAATGAACTTTGAAATATTCTACTTCTGTTATTTGAGAAGAGAGTTGTCTTTATGTTTCTTGTTCTCTATTTCAATTTTAGGTAGCTTCTGAGAAAAGGTAAATGCCTGTTTTCCTCATTAGGTTGCATTTGAAAGCTACCTGTTCATCTGTTTGCATTTAAAAATCACACTATTTAAATTTTAACCTAGTAATGGAAAATATTAATTTTTCGTCTTGGGCTTCATGAAAATAATTGTTTTTCAGTACAGTCTTCATTGCTGTTATGATCTCTCTTTTGAGAGTCATTTTGAATCCTAAATATTTTCACAAACCTATTAATACTGTCACTAGAAATTTAATTGCAAAGCATAGTTGTTATTTTCTCTGTATGACAAGTTCCTTTTTTTATTTTAAAGAGAATAAAACAAAACAGATCAGAGCAAAACAATGCAAGCAACACAGGATTTCAAAACAAGAAAACAGGAAATCAACAGTAGCCACCACACCGTCTCATTTTCTTTGAAAGTTATCCGTATCTTCACACACAATGAATTCAAATGACAAGTTTCTTTGTTACTTACTGCTATGGTTTATACATTATGTCAACTTGAGAAGTCTAGCAGCTTAATTAAGTAACTCGGCAGCTCTACATCCTGGGGTGTAGAGCACAGTTACCTGGTCATTGTTACAATTTGAGAAGGTCAGAAGTTTAGCTGAGAGAGTCAGCAGGGAGCCAGGGGTCTTACTTTGCAAATATCCTCATCCTGTGCAAAGGAAGGCAAGGATGTTTGTGGATGCTACACCCACCCTGGGGGGGGGTATCCTGTGTACTATATAAAGGAGGAGAAGAAGCTTGCTCTTGCCCCCCTTTTACTCTGGCTGCTTTTGTGGGGCTGCTGCCTTGAAGTGTTGTCCCTGTGCCATGCCACCTTGCCTTGGAGCCAGCTGATTGTGAACTGAAACCTCCAACAACTGTAAGCTAAATAAACCTTTCCTTCCCTAATTTGGGGTGTCAGGTGTTTTGTCTCAGCAATGAGTAAAGAGTAACCAAGATACTTACACAAGCTTTGTATTATTGAAAATTGCAAGGAGGATACAATTAAAGAGATTAACACATAAATCTCTATTTAAGATAAACAGATTAAACAATTATCAAAATATTTCTCATATTTTAGGTAAATGCCCAATTCTTCCAGTATCCATCTCCTTCTAACTGCTTCTATTTTTCTACCTGATTCTTTTGTTGAAATATTGAAAAGAAAACCTAGGGTTCAAGTCACTTGTAAATATTTGTACATGTGCTTAACACTGTATTTATGGTCTGTCTTGGTTGCTTTTTTCTTGTTGCTGAGACAGAATACCTGACATCCAAAATTAAGGGAGGAAGTAGCTTACAGTTTTTGGTGGTTTCGGTCCATAATCAGCTGACTGCAAGGCAGGATGGCATGGCACTGGGGCAACACTTTAAGGCTACAGCCAGAGCAAAAGGAGGGGAGAAGAGCAAGTCTCTTTTCCTCCCTTGTATTGTACACAGGCCACCCTCCCCTCTCCAGGGTGGGTGTAGCACTCACAAAATCTCTGTGCCCACCTCTTGCACAAGATGAGGACATTCACAAAGTAAGGATCCTGACTCCCTGCTGAGTCTCTCAGTTAAACATCTAAACTTCTCAAGTTGACACAATGTATCAACCATAACAATCCACCCCTTGTCAATTTGCCAATCACACACATTTCTTTAAACCAGTCTCCAGATACAAAGGCATGCTTATTTTTAGCATTTCACAACTTGAACATTATAACACAGGTTTAACAATCCTTAAGAACCAACATTAAGTCTGTCAACATTATATTACATTAGAATCATAACATTTTGCCCCTGGCCTCCCAAAGACTCACAAACATTGTTTTATGAAAAAGGCATTTAATTCATCTGCAAGAGTTGCCAAAGTCCTAAAAGTTTCAGCATTGCTGAAAAGTTCAAGTCTCAAGTCTCTTCCAAGATGGAAGGCAAACTCTTAGCTGCATACCCTTGTACAAATGAAAACAAAGTTAAACACTTCCAATATGCAATGGCACAAGATAAACATTTCCATTCCAAAAGTTACAAACAGAAAGGTACAAAGGATTGGGACAAAAGCAAGTCCAAAATCCAGCAGGGCAAACATTAAGTCCTGTAGTTCCGTCTGCACCATCTGAGGCAATACGTAGCAAATTGTGATCTCCAAAGGGCTGTGTGATTCCACTCCTCCAGTACTTTTGGTGGTTACCAATCCCATGGCTTCTCTCTTGGACCTTCTCTGCTCCCTCCTTGAAGTTTTTCCTAGATGACCTGTGTTCCTGGATTTTCCAGACTTCTGGGGTCTCCACTGCACCTTTGGCTTCACATTCATAGCTTCACACACTGCCCTCTCAGGGGCACATTGTCTGGCCTCCCAGGCCTTCTGAAATCAGGGTGGAAGCCTTTTAAACCTCAGAACTCTTACATTCTGTATGCATCTAAAACCAGTACAACATGGACGATGCCGAAATCTGCTGCCAGCTGGGACAGTAGCCAAACTCTTCTCTCTTTTGGTTGCAAGAGTCGAGTGCCTGGATCACTAAGTACCCCAAATCCAATTCTGAGGAACAAATTCTCTATGCTGCTACCATTCTGGAACATGGTGTGGCCACTGCCATTCTGGAACATGGTGTTCTGGGGCCCTCCTCTCAAGGCAAAGTCGTTCACTTTTTTAATTTTGAGGCTGCAAAGGGTAGAGTCTTGCTTTTTGTGATGCTGTCAGGTCATCTGTTCTATTCTCCTGTTCCTTCTCAGAAATCAAGATCTCCTCTACTCTATCTTTTCAGTTCACAGCTTTACTGGAGCTTCCTTTCTGGCCAAACTCACAATGTTTTAAATAATTCTGGCAGACTCTTTGCTCTTGACTCTCAAGATAAATCTCACTAACAGCCCCCAACAGTAGCCATGCCACCACTACAACATTAGACTGCCTTGAAATTTCTTCTACCAGACTAATTATTCTGCTACTCTTAAAGTTAGTTTCCGGTAAAGTCTCTGGACATGAGCAAAATGCAGACAAACTTTCTGCCAAGCCATAGCACACATCATCTGGAGTCCAAAGCCAGTGAAGCACTTCTTCCTGGTAGAAACCTCCTGAGCCTGGCATTTACCAACAGGAATTCTATCAGCTTTGTGATCTTGTGAGCTCTGATCAGAATTCCTCATACAGAATAACCTAAGGTGTTTCAGCTCTACTTTTTCAGATGGCATCTCTGAACTTTTCCGATCTCTGACCACAAGCCATTCCCAAAGGCTTTACTACATGTCAGGTGTAGTCTCAGCAATGAACCCACTTCTCTGTTATCAAATTCTGAGTTAGTTGCTTTTCTCTCATTTCTGGGATAAAATACCCAACACCCAAAGTTAAAGAGGAGAATGTTTGTTTAGCTCACAGTTTATAGAAGTTTCAGTCCATAATCAGCTGGTTCCAACAGTTCATGGTGGTAGAAAACAGCAATAGAAATGAGAGAAGGAGGGATGAAGAAGAGACAGACAGAGAGATAGAAAAAATGACACAGAGAGAGACAGAGACAGAGAGAAAAAAGAGAGACCTCTTTCTGTGCCTTATATTGTATTCAGGCTACCTACTTTAGAGTGGGTGTAGCACTCTCATTGTTAAACCCAGCATTGGATCATGAATCAATCACAAACTCTAGATTCAGGCACCTCTGAAAGCCTGTACCCTTATGACTGCATGAGGCTTTGGAGGGACATCTGGACACAAACCATAACAATCCACACCTCCAAAGACTCATGTACATTCCTTTATGCAAAAGGCATTTCAACCAGCTCTAAGAGTAGCTGAAATCCTAACAGTTTCAGCTTGACTGCTTGAGGCTTTGACTGGGGGGATGAGATGAGAAACTAGAAACAAACCATAACAGTTCTTTATCACTTAGGATCCAAATTCCAGCATAATGGTCTCCAGTGAAGAGTACTTAACAAGTTGCTGTAGAAGTACCAGAAGGTCAGAGGAGCAAGCAACGGAAGGGAGGAGTCCAAAGACTTGAGCAGGAAAGTATTGCTGAAGAGAGAAGATGGCTGCAGAGATGAGAAAATAAGTGCACCATGACTCTAACAAGTACAATACTGTGGGGAGGGGACTGCCCAACAGATGCCAGTGTCATAAAAGGATATAGCTAGTGTTAAAGCTGAACACTGCAACCTCTTTCTCCTCCCACTCTTATATACTGCCATAATTTCTTGAGGCCAAGTACAAGGAACCATTAACCAACAAGGACATTGGTAGGGTCACTTCTTGGGAAACTTATTGGTATCCTGATCTCAGTGGTGTCTGAAATGTTACCTCCTCTGACACCTCCGACCCTGAGTGAGTGTTCCATGCATTGGTCCAAGGGTACTCTACCCAGTGGGGTCCATGCTGGACCATTCACAGTTGATTGCACTTGATCACAGAGGATTCAGGTATGGTGGAACTTCAGATGGGTCCTATAGCTACCAAAAAAAGTTTTTAGATTTGAAGGAGCTATTAAAAGGATGTACATGATATTTTTGTCAGATATATGGACTCTTTACTTGAGAAATCAATGGATGGCCTCCTTCAGAGTCAAATAAATCTCTGATCATCCTTGGTGCTGAGGCATCTTTCCTCATCTCAAACATGTGTCTGTGCTATTGCAAAAAGAAATTCCAATGTTTATCCTCTTTGCTCAGTGGGTTGAGGAATGGACCCCAAATGCTTCCTTCTCATGGTCCTGATATTTAGAGAGTGAGTTTCAGAAACTTTTTCCTTGGTACCAAAAAATAACTACATTTTGCCTCAGATGTCCTGTGAATAAAGTATGAAACTTTTGTCTTTCTTTTGAAATGTATTTCTAGTGTTTTCTAATGATTTTAAGATACATAACCAACATTTAAGTATTCAGAGAGTTACAGAAATCTAAGAAATACAGGCAACTTATCCTTACAACAAACAGTCATAAGTGATATTATATTTTTTCAAATGTTACTTTTTACTCACACATGTTTGCAGTACATTATGAGTACATTCTTTGTGGGAAGTTGGTATATTATTATTTTAGCTCTCATGATTCAACTTTTCATCTTAGCCACTTTCACATCACTGGAAGAGAACACCTAACATCCACAGCTCAAAGAATGAAAGTTTTATTTTGGTTCATAGTTTCAGTCCATGACTGCATGGTTCCAAAGCAGAAAAGATGACACAGGGATTTCACAGAGGGAAAGATGCTGAACCCATGGCAACCAGGATGTGGAAAGTGAAAGGAGAAACCAGGGAGAATACTCCCTCCCAAGCCTCCTGTGACCTACCTCCAACCAGGCTCAACCACCTCAGAGCAAGTCAGCTATAGTGTTCCTATGATAAATCACCTTCCAAATGCATGAGACCTGTGGGACTGTATAGATATAAAACATAGCACCATTCCTCCAACCCGTCTCCCTAGGGATTTTATAGTTTTATTTACAAATTAGTGATAGTTAAAAATAGATACTATGTTGACCCCCCCACACTTTAGGATTTTCTTAAATAAAATTTTAGTTACAGAATACATTTAGATATAGAAACACTGTGAAGATAGTGCAGATATTCACCACAACCAGGTTTTCCTGTTATTGATACTTCACACTGGTATAGTACATTTCTTAAAATTAACAAAGCAATACAAGTATATTGCAAGTCCATACTTCTTCCATATTTCATTATTTTCATGAAATGTCCTTTTTGCATTCCTGAATCCCATCAGGATGCTGTATTATATTTTCATTGGTTGTCTCCTTAAGCTCCTTTAAAAGAGGCAGTCTGTTAGATTTTCCTTATTTTGATTACTTTGAGGCATTAGGTGAACACTAGTCAGATAATTTCTAGAATATCCTTAACTGTGCTTCTGTTGGTGTTTCCCTCATGATTATGGGGTTAGGGAGGAGAAGCTTAGAGGCAAAATTCCATCCTTAAATCCTGCATAAAGGACACATGCTATCAACATGACCTATCAATGTTGACAGTAATCCTGGTCACCTGGCTAAGGTAGTTTTCAAACTTTCCTGCTGTAATGTTTTTTTCTTACTGTCTTTTCATGCTCTACTCTTCTTAAGGAAGTCATTTATCACAGCCCTGTGTGGGGTAGAGGGAAGGTTTATGCTCTGTCTCATTGAGGGAGGAGTGCTTGCATGAAATTTTGGAATTTTTCTGAATAAGATTTGTCTATCTTTTATTGATTCATTTATTCAATCACTTACTTTTATCCAATAGCTGGTGAATATTTATTTTGTACTTTGGGGCATAATCTAATAAATGTTTGTGTATAATGGCTTAAATTGTTCCAGTTTAGCCATTGGGAGCGTTCTCTGTTCTGTTTTGTTCTTTCTTTGCTAGTTTTGACTATATCCTTACTTTATGACCTATGAAAATGCTCTGGGATTATCTTGGACATTTCCTAAATCATTCCTTAATGCACTCTTCTGTGGGTTAGGGTTCTTCAGAGAAGCAGAACCAAGTGGACATCAATGTCTGAAGAGATTTACTTCAAGGAATTAGCTCACTTGTTGACAGAGATGAACAATGTAAAACCTTGAAAGCTAATGTGCCAATTTGAGTGTGAAGGCTGGATGCTGCTCTTGATCATGAAGACCTAATGTCTCAATGCAGACAAGCCATGAGCAGGAGAGTTTTTCTTCACTTGGAGGGGCATGAACCTTTTATTTTATCCAGACCTTCAGCTAATTGGATGAGACCCATTCACATTGGAGAAGCAATTTGCTTTTTTTTAAATTTAAGCAAAAAAATAAAAAGACACATATAACAAAGACAACAAGCAAAAGAGACAAACAAATGACTAGAGTAAATGCACAACAGTAACATTGCAGGTTTACAAAACAGAATGATAGAAACCTCACAATGGTTGCAATATTGCGTATCATTATCTTTAAAATGGTTGTTTACATTAACAGAGATAGACATGTAAAATTGATCTAATCATATCAGTATTAATTGTTCTTTCTCAATAACGAATACATTCAGCAGTGTGTTCCTTTTAGTTATCTTACATATGCATATATACAGATTTATATCTTTTCCTTTTCCTTTCCCTCTTTCCCCCATTTCCCTTCCCAATTACTTTTGCTCTTCAAGCTGTTTTTTACCCTTACATAGTATTTATTATAGATTGATATTCAGATCTTTGATCCATTTTGACTTTATTTTAGCGCGTGGTGATAGGCATGGATCTAGTTTTAGTTTATGGCATATAAAAAGCCAGTTTTTCCAGCACCATTTGTTAAAGAGGCTATCTTTCTTCCAATGCACATGTTTGGCCCCTTTGTCAAAGATGAGGTGGCTAAGTGTGTTTGTAGTTGTTGCTGTATCTTCTAATCTATTCCATTGATCTTCAGGTCTGTTTTGATTCCAGCATCATGCTGATTTTATCACAGCCTCTTGCCTTCCCTTTGTTGCCCAGAATTGTCTTTGCTATTCTAGGTCTTTTCTGGTTCCAGATGAGTTTCAGGAATGCTTTCTCTAGCTCTGTGAGGTAGGCAAGTGGTATTTTGATTGGGATTGCATTAAATCTGTATAATAATTTTGGGAGAATGGCCATTTTCACGATGTTTGCTCTTCCTATCCATGAACAGGGAATATCTTTCCATTTTCTGAAATCTTCTTCAATTTCCTTCTTTAGAGTAATGTAATTTTCACTGTACAGATCTTTTACTTCCTTTGTTATGTTGATTCCTAAGTATTTCATTTTTTTGGATGCTATAGTGAAGGGTGCGGTTTGCTTTATTTCTCTCTCAGTGACTTTGTTGTTTGTGTACAGGAATGCTATTGATTTTTGAGTGTTCACTTTGTATACAGCTACATTACTGAATTTGACTGTTACTTCTAGAAGTCTTCTAATGGATTTTTGGGGGTCTTCTATGTAGAGTATCATATCGTCTGCAAATAATGATGATTTCACTTCTTCCTTTCCTATCCTTATTCCCTTTATTTCTTTCTCTTGTCTAATTGCTCTGGCTAATATTTCCAGAACTATATTGAATAGGAGTGGTGATAATGGGCATCCTTGTCTTGTTCCTAATTTTAGGTTGAACGTTTTCAGTTTTTCTCCATTTAGTAAGATGTTGGCTGTTGGTTTATGATATATGGCTTTTATCAGGTTGAGGTAGAGACCATCTATTCTGATTTTCTGTAAGGTTTTTATCATGACTGGGTGTTGGATTTTGTCAAAAGCTTTTTCTGCATCTATTGAGATGATCATGTGGTTCTTGTCCTTGGCCCTTTCAATTTCATTGAAGTGTTTGAGGAGTGTTGGCATTAAGTCTTCCCTAAATTTCTTCTTTTTTTTTCTTTTTTTTTATTTTAAAGATAGCAAAATACAACAGAACATAACAGAGTAGAGTCAATCAAAACAAAGCAGTAGGAATGGTACACAACCTCGAAGATTGATAATGTGAGTACAATAGCTACTATAACATACCTTGCCATCTTCAGATTAGCTGACCATTCCAACAGGTGTAGTAGAATTGAACCAAAAACGAAACAAAACAAAATCAATAAAAACAGAATATAAAATAAAGGAAAAAAAAGAGAAAAGTAATAACGATCAGAGTTAAGCGAAACGGTGAGGACCACATTAGTCCTTGAAGACAACACAGAAGGGAGTCCCCCATATTTGCAACATCGCCCACTGTGGTCATGCAAAGAGACATTGAGGGTGCTGATCAGAGGCCTGCAAAATCTACAAAACAATACTAGTGTTTAGTTGCTTTATGTACCTTAGTTGTCATCAATTTAGCCAGACCTCAGAGCCAGCAGCTTGCTTACGGGAGGGCAGGGGGGGATACGGATGCTGTCCTTGATTCTGAGCCCGCACGCCGGCATCTCATGGGCCCGGCGAGTTGGGGGCGGTTTCGGGCCATTTGGTTCTCCTCCGGGGTCAAGCAGCGCCCAGCCCTGGAAGGCGGCTCAGTTCTCCCTTGATGTGGGCCGGCACCGCGCGGGACAGGCGAGTTGGGGCCGGTTTCGGCTCATTTGATTCTCCTCCGGGTTCAAGCAGCGCCCAGCCCTGGAAGGCGGCTCAGTTCTTCCCTAAATTTCTTGTAGAATTCAGCAGTGAATCCATCAGGGCCCAGGCTTTTCTTTGTTGGTAGGGTCATTGGCTGAAATTGGGTTATTCAGCAGCTTTACATCTTCTTGATTCAGCTTTGGTAATTCATAGGTTTCTAGGAATCTGTCCATTTCTTCTGTGTTATTGAATCTATGTGAGTAAAGGTTTTCAAAGTAGGTGTGGATGATCTTCGGTATTTCGACGGGGTCTGTAGTGATTTCACCCTTTTCATTTCTTATTGCATGAATCTGAGTTTTTTCTTTCCTCTTCTTGATAAGGTTGGCTAGGGGTTTATCAATTTTATTTACTCTTTCAAAGAACCAACTCTTTGATTCATTAATTCTTTGTATTGTTTTCTTAGTTTCAATTGCATTAGTTTCTGCTCTAATCTTAATGATTTCCTCCCTTCTTTGGGCTTTGGACTTGACTTGCTCTCCTTTTTCTAGAAGTTTGAGGTGCAGCATTAGGTTGTTTATGTGTGTTCTTTCCATTTTTCTGATATGAGAGTTTAGTGCTATAAATTTCCCTCTGAGGACTGCTTTCATTGTATCCCGCAGGTTCCAGTAATTTGTATTTGCATTTTCATTCAATTGTAGATATTGTTTAATTTCTTGTTTAACTTCTTCAGTGACCCATTGGTTATTTAGGAGGGTATTATTTAATTTCCATGTATGCAGTTTCCATTTATGCAGCTATTGTAGGTTTTTTTGTCATTCATTTCCAATTTTACTGTGCTATGGTCAGATAATATGCATGGAATTATTTCTGTTCCTTTGCATTTACTTAAGCATGTTTTGTGGACCAGTATATGATCTATTTTAGAGAATGACCCATGTTCAGCTGAGAAGAATGTGTATTCTGATGTTGATGGGTGGAATACTCGGTGCACATCTACTAGGTCCATTTGTGCACAAGTTTGATTCAGCTCTGCTATTTCTTTGCTAATTTTTTGTTTGGTTGATCTGTCTCTCTGTGACAATGGGGTGTTAAGGTCCCCTGCTATAACTGTATTATTTTTTATTTGGTTTTTCATGTCTATTAAGAATTGTCTTACATAGTTGGGTGCTCCCATATTCGGTGCATATATATTTATGATTGTAATCTCTTCCTCTTGCAGTTTTCCCCTAACAAGTATGTAGTGACTTTCTTTATCTTTTTTGATCATTCTTGGTTTGAAGTTGGCATTGTTTGCAAACATAATAGCTACCCCTGCTCTTTTCTGGGTTCCTGTTGCATGGAGTATTGTTTTCCAGCCTTTGATTTTTAGTCTGTGAATTTCCTTTTGAGTGAAATGTGTTTCTTGTACACAGTATATTATTGGGTTTTGTTTCTTAACCCACTGTGCTAGTCTGTTTCTTTTTATTGGTGAATTGAGGCCATTTACATTGATTGATATAACTGATATGTACCGGCTCATCCTTGTCATCATATCTTTCTGTTGTTGGTTTTCTACATTTTCTGTTTAATTATTTGCCCTGCTTAGTGGTTTCCTTTTGTTGTTGTTCTTAAGATTCTGGCTGTCTTTGTCTCTTTCTAGAGTGTCCTCACACACTGGATGGTGGGGTCGATTTCCAGGTTCAGAGGAGTGAGGAGACTTTGGTTGATGGTGACCTCTTGGATGCCTCCAGGAGGGCACACAGGGAAGCCAGCGCCCCCATAGCCACCACCAAAGCCAGCTCCACCACTGAGCCCAAACCCGCTACCAGCTCCACCACCATAACCAAATCCACTGCTGGTTCCACTTCCAAAGCCAAAGCCACCTCCAACTCTGCTGCCATATCCTCCACCAGTGGCACAGCTGCCCCCTCCAATGGAGATCCTCGTGGAACTTCCCAGGCCATAGAGGCTCCTGCTGCCAAAACCAGCTCCTGCACGTGCTGACCCAGTGCCACCACTGCGACACACAGAGACACTGCTGAAGCCAGAGCCACTGAGCCCAGGGACTCTGGCTGAGCTGGCACTGAAGCCACGGCGACTGCTGCTTTGGCTCCTCATGGTGGTTTTGCTAGACATGTTTCCTGGGGCTGAGAAGGCTGATGAAGGTGTGAGAGGCTGAGGGCAGAGTTGAGAAGAGACGTGAAAGAGATGTGCGGTGATTTGCTTGTTGTAAGAGTGTTGTTCTTCACCAACTCTTTTGAGATTTACAGCAGTAGGCATGGTCTCTTTCAGTTTTACTAACACATTTGTTTTTATTTCTCTATTTCTGTGAGAAAGTTTTTGCTTGTTTGTTTATTTCTGTCCTATGGGCTTTAAAATTGTTTACATTTGGCTCTTGAGGTTGAAGTCTGACTTTATGTTTCTTTCCTCTGTGTTGTTTTTGGTTCACTTCTGACTATCCATTCACATATTAATATTTAAATAT
This sequence comes from Dasyprocta punctata, assembly GCA_004363535.1. Classification (NCBI taxonomy): domain Eukaryota; kingdom Metazoa; phylum Chordata; class Mammalia; order Rodentia; family Dasyproctidae; genus Dasyprocta; species Dasyprocta punctata. The sequence goes on along the minus strand of RJWM01006958.1, from coordinate 6,081 downwards.
TCAATTATATAAATCATTAAACTAACATTTTTTAGATATTATTTTTTATTTCCTGCTTCATGAAAATAATTGTGCTCAATGTAGTTGCCATTGCTGTCAGACTTTCTGTCTTCCCTGCTGCCATTTTGAGTCACCTGAATGGTTCTCACAAACCTCTCTTATTATTATTAGAAATTTAATTCCAAAGCATATTTATCATTTTCTCAGCATAAAACTACTTGATAGCTTACACAAACTTTGTGTTATTAAAACTGTGAAGAGATACAATTAAAGATATTAATATATAAACTGCGATGTAATAATAACCAGCTTAAAAAATGATCAGTATTTTATTGTTATTGTTTCATGCAATTTCTGGACTCTTCTCACACCTACTTCCTTCTAACTACTTTTTTGCTGAAGTACCTTAAAGAAATCTAGAGTCAAGTCAATAGTAATATTCATATTCACACCTAGCAGTGAATTTAAAATTGACTACATAAGAGTATTATATTTACCATAAATAAGAGTCATCTCTTAAAGATGTATAATCCCTGCCTCATACTCTAACTCTCTAATTATCTCAATTATGTCTTTTTGTGGCTGATTTTCTTGAAGTAGCATCCCAACTAGATTCACTTACTACATTCATCTGTTGCAGTAGTCCCCAACTTTGATCCCACCAATGTTTCATTTTGGAGAAGTCAATTTTTCCATTGATAGGGGATTGGATGGTGGTTTTAGAATGACTGAAGAGTATTACATTTATTGTGTGCTTTATTTCTATTATTATTACATCATAATATTTTATTAAATAATACACAACTCACCATAATGCTCAATCAGTGGAAGCCATGAGCTTGTTTTCCTGCAATTAGATGATCTCCTGCTGGTGGTAATGGAAGACAGTGATATATGAAGTGTGTTACTTATGTCCTGTCTACCCTGTTACCTCATTTTGGCTGCTAACACTGAAGAAAACCATGCTTTGAAAAGACAGGATTTTTGGAAATGAGAGCAGGCTTTTCAGTTTTTTGGCAAACTCAGGATATTCCACCTGGATTTTAAATCAGAACCATGGAGATTTGAAGTTGTCTGTCTCAGGCATACTTTTAAATCCACCATCATCTATGATCTCAAGCAGTTTATCCTCTGTCAACATGTATAAAATCAATTCACCTGGCTTATTTACAAATGAGTTGTGGACCCATTCATTCCCAATTGAAGGGTCAATAATGTTAGAACTCTTTTGGAAGCTTCGATAGGTGCTCATGTACCAACCAGGAGAAAAAAGGCCTTGGCTGTTTCTTTCAAAATCTCTGTGAATGTTAGAAACATACCAAAAAATTCCAACATTCACTCATTTCCCCCATAATATCATTTTAACTTTGAATGTATCCACTTCATCTGCCAACCTGAACACAGTTGGCTTACTCATGCGACATAGGCAACCTGCACAGTGAACTCAATTTGCTCATTCTGTGTCACTGAAGTGTGCTGCCAATTTTTTTCTAAAAGAAATCTCTGGAATGGCTCTCATAACTCAAAAATTCTGGCCTGTGATCTATCTTTAGAAAGGCATCTTCTGTGTGTAAGAGCATGTGTACATCTATGTCTATCTCTTCACAGAGACGAACACTGATGTGAGTTAAGGAATGTGCTTTAATGTGGTGAATAATTTTAATCACATCCTATGAAATATTAAGTTCAGATGACATTTTTCAGCTAGTTAGCATTTCTCTGTGGATGACAATGTGTAGACTCACATTTGGAAGCGATTGCTTTGGTCTGAGTGGTGAAACCAGAAAGACACCCAATCATAGCAGGTACTCTGTCTGTGCAGATACAAACCAACACAAAGTGAGCAATTCAGTTTTCCTGATATATAATCATTTAGAGACTTGAATAATTCTGCAGCTGTGGCATTGATTGGCAACAAAAGTGTATATATTTTCATACACATCCTCCTAAAAAATGTATCACACAAAAGCAAGCATTGTTGCCTCGTCAACACTGGTAGACTCATCAACCTGGATTGCATACCACAGTGACTCATTAATCCTAACAATTGTGCCGCAGTATTCTCTGCTATTTCATCAACTCATCTAGTTATGGTGCTAGCTCAAAGAGAAACACATGCTGCCTTTTGAATTGTAACTTCTAAAAGTTGGTGACAAATGTTTTTAGCAGCAGGCAGGACCAACTCTTCACCAGTAGTAGAGAGCTTTTTAGCTTGAGCAATGTGGTTAGTCACTAATAACAATGCTTTCAGTGCAGACACATTGATGAAATAAGTGGTGGTCTTCAGTAACTGCTTCTGTTCTTTGTGTTTATGTTTTTTTTAAAAAACACTCCAAAGTCACAGTGCGACCCTGCCTCAAAAAACCAGGCCCGGGAGTTTGGCTCAGTGACTTAAGCGCCTGTCTGGCAGGTGCGAGGTTGTGAGTTCAATCCCCGGTGCCACACACACACACAAAAAAAAAAAAAAAAAAAAAAAAAAAAAAAAACCACTCCAAAGTCTTGTCTTGTAATACAGGGTACTTGATCTCTATGTGATAAAGTAGTTTTGGAGCTTTTATGCTTTGTTAGATAGCCAGTTGCCACATATTATACAAAGCTGGGTGGGAGATTATGAATCACCTGCCACAACAAAAACATAATTTAAGTAGGACATTTGGTATTTTCTTCAACCTCCCTTTTGGTCAGTCTTAAAGTCTTCTGCTGTCTCATCATTGAATCTTTTTCCTCTTCTGAAATAAACTCTTTTATTTGTTTTGGCTAGGGTTAACTTGTGGGCTTACCAAAACTATGACTGAAAAAAATGCACAGTATAGGAAAGAGATGTAGATGGAAATAGTATATAAAATAATGAGCAGGATTAATGATGTGCCTCTTCGAGGGGCAGTGGTGGCATTGAGGCAGTGTGTAGAGGAGCTAGCTTTGGCAGCAGAAGCCTCTATGGCCTGGGAGATTTCGCGAGGATCTCCATCGGAGGGGACAGTTGTGCCACTGGTGGAGGATATGGCAGCAGAGTTGGAGGTGGCTTTGGATCGGGTTATGGTGGTGGAGTTTATAGTGGTTCGGGGATTGATGGTAAAGCTAGCTTTGGTGGTGGCTATTGAGGTGCACCCCTAGAGGCATCCAAGAGCTTACCATCAACAAGAATCTCCTCACTCCTCTGAACCTGAAAATGGACCCCACTATCCTGCAGGTGAGGACTCAGGAGAGTGAGCAGATCAAGACCCTCAATAATGACTTCACCTGCTTCACCAACAACGTGAGATGTGATCCTTTGTAAAACTATACTGGGAGTCTAAAGTAGATGTCAAAGATAGAGGGAAGAGAGAAGGTGTTTCAGACTTTGTGGAAACACCTTCATGTTTGTAGCTGTTTCCATTTATATCTGCCCCTAGAGCAGCACACAGACACTTCTGAAGGCAGAGCTGCTGATCCCAGGACTCTAACTGAGTTGGCTCTGAAGCCATGGCGGCAACTGCTTTGGCTCCTCATGGTGGTTTTGCTAGACATGGTTCTTGGAGCTGAAAAGGTTAGGGAAGGCATGAGAGGCTGAGAACAGAGCTGAGACGACCAGATAAAGCCTCAAGTCACAGCTTATATATGGTACAGATGGGCTAGGCTGGTTCCTGGAAGGTAAGTTTGCTGATTACAAGGATTGAGCTTTGTAAATAGTGAGATCGCACCTGCATTGTAGCAAAGTTATGAAACATTGAAATTACATTTTTGGCTCCTTTTAGTCAGGGAAAATTCTCCTGCCTCTAATTTTGTTTTTCGTTTTGGTTTTTTGTTTGTTTTTCGGTACCAGGGATCAAACTCACGACCTCACGCTTGCCAGGCAGGTACTTACACCGCTGAGCTAAATCCCTGGCCCCTGCCTCTCATTTTAACTTGATCTCAGTACATTAAGACAAATCTTAATTCACTGTAGCTAAGACTTAGTCTCTGTCTCAGACAAAGGTTCTACATGTCCTATTCTATATCAGAATATTCTGAGTGCTGTTATCTTCCCAGCCTGCAGAGATACTGAAGATCAAATGTCACTTATGGTAACAGAAAGATTTCTGTTTTCTTTTAGTGATTGTAAGTGTTAAACACCCTTTATTTTCCTCTACATAAAATTTTAAACAGGTAGAGAAGCCAAAGAACTGTGTAACTGGCTCCTATATACCTTCTTCCAGCTTTAACACTGGGGTCCCATGGCCATCCCTGTGTCTTCTATACTTTTACTCTATTCACTCACTAACCATAAGTTACTTGAAAGCAATTTTTGGGAACCATATTTTTGGGTAAATAATTCAGTATGAGTCTAAAAATAAGTTATTTAAAATATATACTCAAAAATAACTTTGATGTCATAAACCATGTATATATTTATTCACCTCAATAATGTATTTAACTTATAACATTACTTTTTAATGTCCTTATTAATATTTTTTATATTTTGTTGCCCATATCAGTCAAATAAGCACTTTTCATATTTCATTTATGAATAAATGCAATATATTTTAAATAATATTCCTTTTGACTCAGTTAAATCATTAAATATCTGATAATCTTTTTTCCTAATAGTTTATTTGTTAAGGAAACCAAGTTCATTGTCCTGTATAGTAGTATACCCTTCATGTTTTTTTACTTCTGTTTTCCTGGTGTTTCATTCAACATTGTTTGTTCATCTTGTTTCCTTTAAACTGATAGTTAAAATTTGAAAATTAGTAAGATGTTCTTGTATGTTAGATTCTCAAGGTGAATGTAGTGAATTTGTATTTAAGCAGTCAGTATAGTTCCTTACACATAGATTTTTGTATTTACAAATTGAATAGGCAATGTATATTTATAGAACAAAATACATGCTAAAATCATTCCCCAGCTACCCATTTTCTGTATATGAGCAAGCAGTGAGACTAGTTCCTTATGCAACCTTTCAGTAACTTCACTTCCAGATGGGGAGGTGGTTGGTAGTTCCAGGTTCTTGTTGTCCCACCCAAAGAATTAGCCAGAAGAGTCAATGAACATAAGTGATATTCATTTAAAATAACAGAAGAAAAAGTATCAGGGACCCCTGCAGTGAGTCCCTAATTTCCTGAAAGGTGTTACTGCACATGTCAAAAAGAAGGAGCAAAAGACAAATTGGCAGTGCAACTGGGATCTGGGATGGCCAGTTTTTCGCAGGGAACAAAAAGGCCACAAAGAACCAGAACCTCAGTATGTATTGATCACATTTACACTGAGGAAAAGGGTAAGGAATTATTAGACAACTCAGAGAGGGGAGTGGTCTTATGCTGAGCAGGATCTTATGTTGATGAGGATCACTCTGGATGACTCAGAGGGCAGGGGTGATCTTAAACTAATGAGGATCTTATGCTGATGAGGACAGTGGGGAGAGATGGCAGGCTAATAAGAAGTGTGTCTTTTCTCCCAGGTGAAACCTTTTTTTTTTTTTTTAAATACTTGATTCTCAAGGAACCAGGATGTGTTCGGGTGACATAATCTTGCCCTAGAGCATCACAGCATCATGGGATGTTGAGGCCTTAACTTTGACCAGAGGCACATGGAGTTATGTTTCTGTGTACCATAGGTGGCTCCCATGACAAGATACTAGGCCTCAGATAAGCCCTAATCACAATTTAACTGGGAAATTACTTTCCCCAAAAATTATATAGAATGGCTCTTGACAAAAAGAGGGAAAAGTGAAGAAGAGAATTGCAAGAAGAGAAAAGTGAAGATGCATCCTGCACACAGGATGGGCCACAGCAGAAGCAGGAAGACAGAACTGGCTCTAAAGTCAAAAATTACCATCTTTTATATCTTTGCAGATCCAATCCATCTGAAGTTGATCTGTGCGTGTATCCTAGCTGTGATTTGACAGTTTCCTGTGATTGATAGGTCATGCCTAGTTGCCCAGGATCATCCTATTTCTTTGTAATTGACAGACTACATTCTGTTGCCCAGCCTCTGTTATGGATCTTTGTAATTGACAAGTTACCTCCTGTTTTCCACCTAGGCTGCCATGCCCTGACTTCCTGCCTAAGCTGTATAGGGTATGTTTTGTGGGGCATATATGACATGTGTGTTTGTATGGGGGGG
>RJWM01006957.1:0-81004 GCA_004363535.1 Dasyprocta punctata | reverse complement strand
AGAGAACAGTTGATATTCATATGATCAGATCAATCCTACATGTCTTTATCTGTCCATCTGAACAGCCCCCTTAATGGTAATATACAATGTTGCAACCACTGTAAAATTCCAACCATCTTAAGTTCTAAACCTATAATTTTACAGTATAGGATATGTTGTTGTTGTTAGTTGAATCCTTTAGTTTTTTTGTTTCTCTTAAGTATGACCATTCTTTTATCCTTCATAGGCTTCACTCTGAACTATTTAGCTTGATTATATTAGACCTGATATTATGGGTAGTTATTTCAATGATAACAAGAGTTACTCTAAGGGGAAAGGAAGAAAGGAAGGGAAAAAGAAAAAGACATAAATTTATAAATATGCATAAATAAGACAGCTAAAAGAAACTGTATTGCTGGGTACATTAGCTATTGAAAAAGAAAATTAATATTCCTGAATTGATAAACCTTGGGTGTCTATGTCTGTCAATATGATCAACCCCTATGAAGGTAACAATATGTAATAGTGTAACTACTGTCAAACTTCAACCACCTCAGAGTGTAAACCTACAGTGTAATTGTATCAGATCTGTCGTTGTTGTCTTTCATGCTTTTCGTTTCTATCTTCTATGTCTATTTTCTTTTAAATAAAAAAAAAACAAACAGCTTACTGAAACCAATATAGATAAAACTCTTGAAACCATAGTTGTGGGCAAGAACTTTGTGACTAGAACAATGATTGCACAAAAATAACACCAAGAATCAATAAATGGAATCATAGCAAATTAAAAAGTTTTTGCACAGCAACAGAAACAACAGAATGAAGAGACAACCTACCTCATGGAAAAAAATTAACATATATTTTTCGGATAAAGGACTAATAGTTACAGTATATAAAAAATTCCAAAAAATAGACCTCTTCAAAGTAATAGATCTCAAAAAACAGGCAACTGCAGTGAATAGGTATTTCTCAGAAGAAAAAGTGCAAATGGCCAATAAATACATGAAGACATGATCAACATTGCTGACCACTAGAGAAATGCAAATTAAGACAATGATGAGATTCCATCTTATTCCAGAAAAAATAGACATCATCAAAAAATAAAAGTGCCAAATAGTCTGTCAGTAAAAAGAACCCTTCTACGTTGCTGGTGGGAATATAAACTAGTGCAACCACTACAAAAGTCAGTATGAAGATACCTCAAAAACTAAACCTGGAAATTCCATTTTTCCCAGCTATTATACATGTAGGTATCTTCCTAAAGAGTTAAAATATGTTACAGGGATACACGCATACCCAAGTTTATAGTAGCACAGTTCGTAGTAGCTAAATCTTGGAAACAGCTTATTTTTCCATCTCAAATGAATGGATAAAGCAAATATTTATTTACACACAATGGAGTACTTCTTTACCATAAAGAAAGATAAATTTAAGTCACTTGTAGGAAATCAGATGCACTTTGAAACCATAGTGTTAAGCAACATAAATCAGACACACAAGCTTAAATATTGCATGGCTTGTCTTACACAAGAAAATCATAATTAAAGTGCAAAAAACCCCACAGAAAATAGGAAGTAGAGATCTTTCTTAAATGGAAGGAGGTTAAAGGATGGAGGGAGGAGAAGGGAGGGGAAGCAAAAGTGATGAACAAAGCAGTCAAAATGTGTTATGCACATGTGCTAACTCCATGTAAGGAATGGAATCATTATGTATTACAAATATATAGTATTAGAAAAAAAAGGAAAGAGAGGTAGTAAGAGTGTTATATAAAGTCAGAGGATTGAAGTGATGTTAAAAATTGGAAAAGTCATTTCTAGAACTTTCATGAGATATACACTCAAGAATAGACATACGAAAAATGTATCAGTAACAAAATATTTTACAAAGATATTAAGTGGAATTAAACCCTGATACAAAGGATATTATCAATTCTGTATTCAGTCTGATGAAAGGTTATTTTATGCATATCAGTGGTATTGTACATAATGATTCAACTATCATGAATTCCTGGGCATTGAATAAGAGAGCATCAATATATATAAAACAGTTATTAACATGAAGGGAATTAGAAAAATCACACTTAACCCTCCAGCTCTCGTCTTTGACAGAGAAAATAGACAAAAACGGCCTAGGCATGTTAAAGGTTTAAACTGAATACATACTTCTCTAGGTCTCCTTATGGAGGAATTTGATTTGGTTCTCATCCAATTTGTTTTGCAAGTAGAATTGTGGAAAGAATTAAGTTTGTGAACTGAGGAACCAGAATGTAAATCAAAATATTATTCAACATGAAGTGATTTAGCAGGTATCAGCTTGCAGGTAGAGTCCTGTGTATTAGCGAATGGCAGGTAGTAGGGGACAAGAGGGAGAAACAGTGGATAGGGATGTAGCTGAGTTTCACAGCACCTGCCTGGCAAGAATGAGAACTGAGTTTGATTTCTTGCACAGGGTGGGGGAGAGGGGGAGAGAGAGAGAGAGAGAGAGGAAGAGAGGAAGGTGGAAGGGGAAGAGAAGGGAGAGACAGAGGGAGAGGGGGAGAGAGAGAGACACACACATAGAGAGACAGAGACAGAGACAGACAGACAGACAGAGAACCCCTAAAGAAAAGACAGAGGAACAGAAATGAATAGCGGTATCAACAATGCATGCCAGCATGAATATGTTCATGGGAGCATCCTTTCCTCCCTCCCAGTGAGAGTAAAAGAGGCATGAATCAGTCTGCCAAAGCAGTGTGACCATGTGTGGCAGAGACAGGCCCAGGACCATCTCCCCCCTGCACTGATCGGAAGTGGGTGCTTCCATGGGGCAAAAATAGAGCTTCTCACTGGATCTGGTTTCTGAGATGATCTTGAAGAATAAGAAACAACAAAGTTTCTTTCCTTGGCCAAACTATACTCAGACTCCTAAACCTTTTCCTAAAAACCTAGCTTTAACAAAAATCTGCTTATCCAGTTTAACGGTAATCCTTCAGCCTCCATATCTCATCATATTCAATGTCTGGTTGGATTTTTCATGCTTCACAGTTCGCAGGTGATGTCTGATGAGTCTGGCTGATCTTCAGCAATAATCCTGCCAGATTGTATTAGTCTGACTCTCCTTAGCATCCATGATTTCTCCTAGCATTTTTCCATGAACTACCCCATCCTGTACTTTCTTGTGAAGCCCCTTATGAAACCACACCACAGTTACAGGATCTAGCAGTTGACCACATTTCCATAATTATCTGCTGACATTCTCCAGTAACTGGCTTCATTCAACTTCTGAAATACTCAGAGTATTTTTCCTGCTTCAGAATCTTCACTCATGTAGTTCTGTCTTCATTTGAGTGGTTCCCAAATTTGCTTCAAGCTTGAGATGCGTCTTCTCTGTAGGGAACACTCTTTTTCCATTATATTCTTTCATGTTACCATTCTTAGTGTCTTAATGTGGTTAAATCACTAAACACAAGCATAAAAATGGAATAATATAGGAGAAAAATGATGAAAGTTTGAATAGTGACGGTAGTGATGTGTGAAAGAAGACAGATTGGGGAAATGCTGAAGAGGCAGAAGTCTGCTATGAGAAGGGTAAATGAAGGCATCTTACCTTGTGCCTGGGTGTTGGATGAGGCCACTGTGTGTGTGATGGTGATGTTCATCCAGATAGAAAATGTGACTGAAACATGTTCCACTGGGTGAAATGGTGAGACAGTGTCATTTATCATGGATCAGATGTCTGTGAAGAAGCCCCTAGGGATATGCAGTAGAAGTTGGCACAAGCATGCAGCTCCTGAGAGATGTCTACAGTTTTAAAGAGGGACTTGGGAGTCACCACATGTCAGTAGTAGTTGAAGGTTTGTTGTGGAGAAGATTAACTGAAGAGAAAGACAGAGACTCAGCCAGAGGGAATATATTATTTACATGTGTTTTAGAATGAAGAAACTTAGCAAGTGAATAGGAAAAAGAACAGTAAGAGAAAAGACAGAGTAAAGTTTCTAGGGTGCCAAATGTCATGGGAACTGTATTGGTTGATCCTGTGTCCCCTCAAGAACTCATAATTTGGACAGGGCTGAGACTGGCTTTTGTGATTGGTTTGTTGTCTAGTGCTGGGATTGGTGGTGTGAGTGCTGCACCTGCCCAGGGGTGGAGCCGACATATGGAGTAAGGATGGGAGGAATGTGTCTTCCTCTTGCAGGTTCGCCTTGCTGTTTGGTGGCTGCCATGAATGGCTGCCCCACCACGCCACGGTGCCTTGGAGCCAACTAAGTGTGGACAGAAACTCCTGAGAACTGTAAGAAATAAACCTTTCCTTCTGTAATTTTGGGTGTCAGGTATTCTGTCTCAGCAATGAGTAAAAAGTAACCAAGATAGGAACAAATGTCTGAAAGGTTCAAAAAAGCTCTAGAACTTGGCTATGAGCAGGTGCCCAGTAACCTTGGAAGAGAAACTGAAGAGTCAGCAACATAGATCATGAACTAAGGTTACCAAAAATCTTTATAATTTGGGGATGTAGTTCAGAGATAGAACATATTCATTCATGTGCAAGTCCCATGGTTTGATCCCAAGCACTAACAGAAATAACAGTGATAATGATTAAATAAAAATAAAGATAATTTACTACATAACTAAGTGATACGAAGGAATCTTGTAATATTGTTAATATTGTTAATATTCTTTTAACATGTCCAGGTGGCAGACATACAGGTGTATTCAAGTATTGCATAGACATAAAATGGCCTATTTAGATTTTCTGTTCTTTTTATGCATATTACGTTTCTATAAAAGGTTTTTTCTAGTCAAAACGTATTCAAGAGTATTGAAATTTAGTATGGTGAATTGTCAACATTCAATCTTCCAACCTATGAAGCAGGGACAAATGTTACATCTACTAATGTACTATGTGACTTCCGAGGGTAATGTTCTAGACCTGGAAAGAAGGACTTGGGACACACAGCATACAAGGATTGGTTGAAAAGAACTTGTAGAATTTGACAATAAATAAATTTCGAGTGACCTCAATAAAGGCCTATAGGAAGCAACAGAGAGATTAGAGTAATGAAAAAGGAGTTCTTTAAATAAAGTCATTAAAATCCTTGCCGGCTGAAGATGTAGCTGATTGGTAGTGCATGTGTATGTGAGAGGCCCTAGCCTTGATCTCAAGCATTATTTAAAATGATAATGATGATGATTAAATAAAAAGACAAAAACTAAGGTCTATAAGGGAATCTTCTTTATTCATGGCCTTTTTCAAAACTTTGGATGGAAATATACAGGTCTTACCTATATTGTAAATATATGTCGAGCTGCCTACTTAGGTTTTTTGTTTAAAGTATAATTTGACCTCATGATTTGGTAATCTAGCCTAATCCAGCATAAATTCTTTAAATTCAGGCTTGGTAGACAGTGGGTGTTGTTATAAAATACTAAATTCTTGGTTTATTAGTCAGCATTTATTAGAGAAAGCGATATAATGCAAGATATACAAATATATTAGAATTTATAAGACTGGCTTAAAATGACTACAGTCAGATGCGGAAGAATGCAGAAGGTTCGTCTGCACACCGGAGAGCTGAAGGATTTAATCAAAGGTCTGGGGCTCATTTCAGTCCCATGTGAGTCCACACCAGGAGCCTGATGGATCTGCAATGGAAGGGTAAAGAGCCTATGATGGAAGGCTGGAGTATCTGCACCAGAAGCTGAAGAGTCTGCACTGGAAGTGAAGAGATGATGTCTAAGGTGAAGGCAAAGACCTGAGTTCCTCCAAAGAAACAGTAGATCTGTCCTTCTTCATTTCATCTTTATACCATCCAGGTGACAAGCTGCCCTGGGGTGAGTACTCCACACAGAGTGTGGAATTGCTGAACAGATGTAGTTGAGCTTCTCTTACTCAAGCTGGCACAATCAGCCATTACAATTCACACCTTATGAACTTTAAAACAGTAACCAGATACAAAGACAAGCTTATAATTACACATAACATGTTATAACTATCCTGTGTAAAAATGGAAACACACTAATTCCTTCCCGAGATTACAAAGCACGTTTTCTTTGGGACATGTTTACTCTTTAACATTTCATAACTTGAATCTAATAACACAGTTTATCAATCTTTAAAAGCAGTAGTAAGTCTGTCAATGTTATATTACAATTTCATTAGATGAGAACTAGTACAATTACAATCCTCAATTCTGTATCTGATCACAGGATTGTAGCTGGTATATAGAACTATCTTCTACTAACCATTCTTCAGTCCCTTGGCCTTCAGCAAGCACCTCAGTGGGGCTTGATTCTTTCCCTGGTGAAATGACCCATACCTTAATTTTTGAAAGTTCTGGACTATTTTTTCGTTGTGCCTGGTTTAGGTTGCTATAGTTTCCCACTGATTATTTATTTTTTCTCTATTGACTTTAATAATGGGACGTGGTAATACTAGGTGGTGCTTAAGGGATCTCCTGAACTCCAAATATATTCTTCCTTTCTTCCATCATGGAGTAATCGTCCAATTTCCCCCGATACAATGGGTCAATTACCCCTGACAACACAATAACTTCCTTTTAGCTTGTTTCCTGAGAGGCATGAGGAGACCAAAATGATCAGGGGGAAGTCTTAGCTTCCAGTTCAATGATACCATTGTTGTGCTTCCTGGTACAATCCTTCTGCACTGTGGAACTAAGACTTTTAAACTAGCAAAACATAAGGTCCCAGGAACTGAAAGCAAAAATTTCCCTAATGGATCATTGGAGGTAATGGAGGGTGATATCATTCTCACTTCCACCCCTTGATACCTGGGCCTGTGAATCTTGGTTATAGAAGACAGAGTCTGTATAGTGGATGATGATTCAAATCATATTCAATGTTTTTGAGAACCTTGCCCTACCTTGCAAACTAGTGTCACTTAGCTAATACTGTAAGTGCATCTTCAAAAGTCCATTCCACATTTCTAATAATCCAGCCACTTCTGGATGGTAAGAATGTGGTAAAACCAGTGAATTCTAGGAGCATAAACCCATTGCCTCACTTATTTGTAAAATGTGTTCCTTGGTCAGAGGTAATGCTATGTGGAATTCCATGTTGGTGGATAAGACATTTTATGAGTTCACTGGTGGTAGTTTTGGCAAAAGCGTTACAGTCAGGGAAGGCAAATCCATATACACAATAAGTGTCTATGCCAGGTAGGACAAAGTGCAATCCCTTCCATGATGTAAATGGTCAACCTGCCACTGGGTTGAAGACTGATCACCCTGTGAAATGGTGCTATATCAGGGACTCGGTGTTGGTCTCTGCTGTTGGCATATTAGGCATTCTGCAGTGGAGGTACTCAGATCAGTGTTGGTGATTGAGATTCTGTGTTGCTGAGCCTGTGCATAACCTCCAACCCTGCCACTGTGGCCACTCTGTTCATGAACCCTTTTGGCAATGACAGGAGTGGCTGAAGTAGGAGGTTGACACTATCTACAGAATGGGTCATCTTATCCACTTGATTCTTAAAGTCATCTTCTGCTGAACTCACTATTTGGTGAGCACTTACATAGGAAATAAATACTTTTACATCATTTGATCATATGGAGAGGTCTTCCCCAAAATTTGTTACCAATTTTTCAGTTATGTTCCTTTTTAGTTCCTCACCATCCAGCCAAATCATTGAATACAGCCCATGAATCAGTACATTGTCACAGGTCTAACTATTTTTTTCTTCCCAGCAAAATGTACTACCGGCTGCATTTCCAGTATTTTGCCAGCTGCAAAGATTTTCCTTCACTACTGTCCATCAGGAGTGTCCTGGAAAGAGTCTACAATACTGCAGCCATCCTCTTGCAGGTTGTGCCTGTATAATCTGCAGAACCATCTGTAATCCAAGCCCTAGGCTTTGTTCCCTATGCTACACCCATAAGGCCACAGCTACATGCTGGGAAGAAGAAAGCAACACAAGAGGAGTAGGAGCCATGGGCATCTGAAAAACTTCTTCACGTAATTTACTTGTACTCACTTGATTGCATATATACCATTTCCATTTAATGATAGACAATTGCTGTGAATATCCAAACATATGACTTAGTGCATCAGTCCCATGTCATCATAGGAAACTCAACTTGCGTGGCAACCTGGTATTCTATGGTCAAGCATTCAGTTTCCACTAGGGGTCAGAAGAAGGCTGAGAGCTATTATTAAATGGGAGAATAGTTGTCTGCAGATGATGCAGAGGTTTGCTCCCAATCCATTAAAGGTCTCTGCTGTGATTCACATATGGGGGCCTGCCAGAAACTCCACATGCCATTTCTGCCTGCACTGACACTTGAAATACCATTGGATGTGCTGGATCATATGGCCCCTGTGACAGAGCAGCCTGCACAGCAACCTGGACCTTTGCAGAGCCTTTTCTTGCTCTAGTCCCACTCCAAACTAGCAGCTTTCTGAGTCAGTAAAAGGACTGGAATAAGATGTGTAAGTGAGGCGTGTGTTATCTCCAAAATCCAAATAGGCCCACTAGAGATTGTGCCTCTTTTTTGGTTATAGGAGGAGCCAGATGCAACAAGTTATCTTTTACCTTAGAAGAGATATTTCTATATGCCCCATACCACTGGAGTCCTGGACATTTCTCTGAGGTAGAAGGACTTTGAATTTTAGTTGATTTCTCATCCTCTGACTCTCAAATGCTTCACTAACAAATCCAGAATGGTTGCTATGTCCTGTTCACTTGGCCCAATCAGCATAACATCACTGATGTAATGGATTAGGGTGATACCTTGTGGGAGACAAAGGTGATCAAGATCCCTACAAACTAAATTTTGACACAAGTCGGGACATTTATGGGACCCTGAGGAGGACAACGAAGGTACATTGCTGAACTTACCAGATGAAAGCAAATTGTTTCAGATAGTCCTTATGGATAAATATGCAGTAGGCATTTCCCAAATCAGTGGCTGCCTACCAAGTGCCAGGAGTTGTGTTAATCTGCTCAAGCAAGAAAACCACATCTGGTACAGTAGCTGAAATCCGAGTCAACACTTGATTTAGTTTATGATAATCTACCATCATTCACCATGACCCGTCCATCCTCTGAACAGGCCAAATGGGAAAATTAAATAGAGATGGCAGTGGGGATCACCATGCCTGTGCATCCTTGAAGTTCTTGATGGTGGCACTAATCTCTGCAGTCCCTCCAGGAATTCAGTACTGCTTTTGGTTTAGTATTTTACCAGCAAAGATAACTGTAGTGGCTTCCATTTGGCTCTTCCAAGCCTAATAGACATTTTACTTCTGAAAGGAAGCCCTGCTTTGACCTTGATTAAGAAGGTTTAAGTAAAGGTTAGGAAATTTCTGCCCTTAAACTTTTTCTATTAGATTTCAGAAGGAAGCCATGATCTGGTCAGGTTTTCTTTGGTTGAAGACCAATATTTGACTGCCTGAAGTCTTGATCTGGCCTTGTATGTATGTCTATTCTTGCAACAGTTCTGGAATTTGGTTCTAGCTGCCATAGAAATAACATCAACGTATACTTTTTTTCAGCTTTTTAAATTCTGGTATGATGGGAAATGTTAATATGATTCCAATTTGCAAACCATTTTTTCCCATTTTCCAAAGTTGGGTAACTTTCAGTTATGAATCCATGAAAAGGATAAAAGGTGACTTTCAAATGTAAAAATGCCTGACCCTGGTGACCTTCTTAGAGGAGGAGAAAAATGACCTGAAGTGGGCTCCAGAGATAGCATTGGGTGGAATTTCATTCAAACTCTAGGTAAGCTGTCTTCAGAATTTCTGAACAGGGCTTTGGTGGGAAATCCTGCAGTCACTTCACTTTTATTGCAGGGTTGTCTATTATTTACTGCTTCTCTTTTTAATCCTTATTTCTCTCTTTTTTTTCCCTAAAGTTTTACTGAATCCAATTTTATAGTTAGCTTTCTGGAAATTGCTTATCTTAATTTCTTAAATTTACATATATCTAATATTCTAAATATTAACACTTAATATTTGTACAAGTTGAAGGCATTAACTATGATATTTCTATACATACATAGATCATATCTGATCAATCTTCTGGCCTCCATAATCGCTCCACTCTGGCCCTAAATGCACTCTTCTATTTTCTAGTCTACTATTTTTGTTGTTGTCATTTCTAATGTGAGACAGAACATGTGCTACTTGTCTGTGTCTGATTTATTTCATTTAACATGATGTCCTCCAGTTCCACTCATTTTGCTGAGTGATAGATTTCATTCTGCATTATGACTGGATGACACTGCATTGTGTATATACATCATATTTCCTTTATCCATTCATCTGTTGATGGGCACTTAAACTGATTCCACATTTTCACTATTGTGAACAGTGAAATCATAACATAAGTATACAGGAGTGTCTTTTCTATGCTCACTTCATTTCCTTTAAATCTATACCCATGAATGAGACAGCTGGATTGTGTGGTAGTTCTAGTTGTCCCATTTATGGGGACGCTCCCCTCTGTTTTTCACAAGGGCTACATCAATTTACACGCCCACCAACAGGGCATAAGTGTTCTTTTTTCCCCCACCTCCTCACCAGCATTCGTTACTTTTCTTTCATAACTGGAATGATAACTGGCATCTCATTGGCATCTCATTGTGGTTTTGATTTGTATTTCCCTAATGAATGATAGTGAACATTTTTTTCATGTATTTATTGGCAAATTCTTCTGAGACATGTTTATTCAGATCAATTGCCTATTGCCCATTTTTAAATTTGTGTCCTTGGGCTTTTGTTTTTGTTATTATTGCTGTTTTTCAGTTCTTTATAGATTCTGGTCATTCATATGTCACATGACTAGCTGGCAAGCATTACCTCCCGTTCTATGCACTGTCCCTTCACTCCGTTGTTTACTGTGCGGACGCTTTTTATTTTGATGTATTCCACAGCGGTGTGAAGAATATTGGAAACTTTCATAGGGACACTTTCATGTAAATTTCACACCTTTTAGAATACGTTCCTGGTTTTATTGGTCCTGGGGCACAAACGTGATTTCACCTGAGCCCATGCTCTCGATGAACAAAGTGTGAGGGAGAAATTCAGCATCAGACACCCCAACATTCGGGCGAGGCCAGCAGCAGCCCAAACCTGTCTGGGGCAGCTGAGGTCTCCATGGGCCCTGGAAGAGTCTGGGATTCCAAGCAAACCATGGCTTCCCTTTTGGAAGAAACCCCCACACTGGCTCTAGGCAGAAGTTTGGCTTCTCCCTGCGGGCTCCTGGACAGCCTGCTGAGTGATCTGGGCTCCACAGAAGCTTGGCGGTCCCATTTTGGGGGCGGCTCCTGCTCCCCTGGCACAGGACCTTTCACCTGGCCTGACAGGATAAGCGGTCGTCCTGGCGCCCCGCCCTGGGAGGAGCCCCTACCCTCCCCTCGGTAGCTGCACCGCGCTGCCCGCCCACGCCAGGCAGCCTGCAGGGCGAGCTCCGCCGACCGGGCGCGCACCCCGCAGCCAAGCGTCCTGCCCTCGTTGTCCCTGGTTCGCGCCGCGGTGAGTGTCTGGCCTGGGAGGGGGCGGCTTGTCCCTCGAGGAAGGGAATGCGCTGCGGGCGGAGTCCTGTGTCCCCAGCTAGGGAGCAGGAGGGCACAAGGGACCCACAGCCCGGAGGGAGACGGGAAGGTGCGGGAGTAGCTACCCCGGAGCAGAGCGCGGGTGCTCAGGGAGGTCTTCGGGAAGTCGGGGTGTTTGTTTTCCTTGCGGAGTGGAAGCTGCCTCGTCAGACGTGTTGGCAGGTCCAGTACGTGATGTCATCTTCTAAATCCAGGATCATTCATGCGCTGCCTCTGAGCACGCAGGCCTTGAAACCAGAGCCTTAGTCCGGTTGCCTGAACCACTGTCAAGCCCACTAAGTAAATTTGGGCAGAGCGTGTGGCATGAAAGGCCGGTGCTTATCTTGTGTAACATTTGTTTAAAAAAATTAGCGCACTGCTCAGTAGAAATGACTTTCTGGTGCCTCACAGTTTCAGATAAGTGTAATGTACAAATTGACAGTTCAGAGCAGCTTCTCAGAAAAATGGTGTGATAGTGCGGCTAGTTCTGGGTCTGTGCTATGGGCCAGTCGATAAGGTAACGATCCCGCCTTTCTACAACTGTGTGAACATAAATGTAGTTGACATTGGGTGGATAAAAATTTACTGTGCATGAAAGTTACACAAGTTAAGGAGAACTTTGTTAGCATTACTATTTTGTGGCGATAGATCAATCTGTTATGTTTTCTCATTCCCAGGACATGTTTGTCCATAGCTTTCAGTGGTTTGCAGAAAAGTTACTGAGCTCCCCTTGTAACTTTCTGTGAGCAGTTGAGTTTGTTATTAACTTGGCAAATTAATCAGCTTATCACAATACTTATTAAAATAATATGGAAAAACTTCATGTGATACAGAAGAATAAAAGACCAAACAAATTAGACTGTGAATCAATCAATTATTTTCTATGTGTATGAAATATTGCCTCATTTTGTATTTATTTATTGGATAACTTTTTTCAGTTTATTGCATGAAGAAATTACACTAGTCCAGATGATTACATTATACAAGCCAGGTTTTAAACTTGTGACAAGAAACTGAAGGGGCGTTCTACTCATTGCAAAGAAATCCTCACTTATATTTCAGTAAACCACAAGCTGTTAAAACCCATGAACCTTCAACTGATTGTTCTTAGCCAGTCCAATTTCTACTAGGAACTGACATGTGTTCTTATGCTTGTCACCCTGGAGCTGGACTACTTCTCCATATTCTGGATGCTCTATGACCGTGACATTGCAGGCAAATTTCTCCTTACACACCTTCCCCAGTTTTTTTTTTTATGGGAATCATCAGGGGTTCCTTGGACAGTGGTAAGGGTCTCCCTGCCCTTTCTCTATTGGATTCTTACTGTTTCCTCAGTGCTGGCAGGAAGCAGGTCATCATCCTTCCTTGCATCAGCAAAGGGGCTGAAAGAGTGGAGGTTCTGGACAGTAGATGTATGATAGGATTCCCTTTTCTGGTGGAAGTGGCCTGTGAAAAGCTCAGTAAGCAGGGAGCTCAAGGGGAAGGCAACATAGTCCTGGCAAGGGGATGTGCTCAGTGGCTCTTTTTTTATTTACCAATAGAAATGTAGAAGCTCATTCCACTTTCAAAAACCATACAGATTTGTAGTAACAAGTGTTTATTGTGGATCTTTGTTCCACGCCCAAGGCATTACACAGCAGCTCCCTGACGAAACACATTCTTTTGCATCTAGTGAATTAATCAGGGTGATTATTGATATTTCTATTACCTGAAATAGTTTTTGGTAGATAACTGTCAGTAGTTGAAGACTGTATCTAATTCATACTGCATTGCTTATTGTGTTAATGATTTTGGATTGAAATGTTTTCACGAAAATTAAGGAACAATATGATTTCCTTACCTATGTCTATAGGTTTTATAATCCTATGGGAAACTAAAATTTGTCTTTTAAAAATATCAATGCCCAGACTTCTTCAAATTGTGAGTCAAAAACTGATAGAGATTATTTTGGCTTCATAGTTATTTTTTTTTTCCTTTTCAACAATGGCTAGCTATATTGTTTATAAGTCATGTATCATACAACTCACCTACTTACTGTGCGTAGTTCTGTAGCTACTAGTGTACTGAGGGTTTTACAAGCATCTCATTCTTATGGCTTGTGGTGGACTGACAACTGGTGGTCAACTTGCGGCACCAAGCTGAACTGAATCAACATGGTACTGGGTATGGAAGCTCCTGGTGATTGTTGCTAACAACATAAGAGGGGGAGCTGAACAGGACAAAGTTGGTGTTGTTGGTTCTTTGTTGCCATTTGTTCTCCTGGAGGAGCTTGTTAAACTTCTTTCCTGCTATGAACTTGGCTGTTCTCATTGTCAGAGGAGCTTGGGACCTTGTCACTGAGAACGGCTGTGGTTCACTTTGGGGGGATCTCTGGTCCTTACTTTGAGCATGACTTCCTGGCTCCAGTGCACATCCCTTGGCCTACTGGCACAGACTTTCTAGCTTCCACTGCTGACCTTTGGGCCTTCCCAGGACAGATCCGTGAAACATACTTGCATGAATCATTGTTGTGGGCTCCAGGCCTCCAGTTGGATTGGGAATGGGTACTGTCATGGGTCTAAATCTTCAGATGGACTCATGTAGGATGTGATGCAGGCTCTTTGGGTCTTTAGTGTGTGGATAAATTTCCTGCACTTTATTGTGTTTGAATCTTTGGGTGACTGCTATAAAATAATTCAATAAATTATGTGTTCCGTATCAAATCATTTTCCTTGCAAACCATGACTACAGCATGTGAGGTTTGTGTGGGAAGCCACACAAGCCACAGTGATGAGCAGTCATTCCTTGCTTCTTAAAAGGCTGAGAGGTTATCTAATATTTAGCTAAATAGTTAACTAATGCATAGAGAGAAATGAAATACTCAGAGTGTCATATTAAAACAAGTGTATACTGGTTATTCCTCTTGGAAAGCATGGTATAAACACTTCACGCTCCTCCTCTGATCTTGGTGAATACTTCTTTTTACAAGAAGAGTGCATATAGTCTTGGTGAGGTCAGGGAACTAGTTCAGTCAGGAATTTTCTACTTGGTTGATCATTGCTGCAGTCATTTGAGCTTGGAACTGGAAAGGCCACTTTACTATTTAGAGTAGAATCTTGCTGGATATAAGTTCTTTACCCAGGCTGTGTTATATAGTTTGCCTGCAGGTTATACAGAAGTATGAGGAAAATGTGTCTGAAAGAGATCCATTCCCTCATCTCCTTCTATTCATCCTTTATTATTTTTGTTGTACTTTTCATTACTCAAATGAGAGATATCATATGGTATTTAAGCTCGTGTGACTGGTTTATTTCACTTCTTGTGGTCACTTACTGAAGCTAGGACATTAATGTCTTTCTTACAAAGAAAAAGGGAGAACTTCAGAGAGCTGCCAAATTTACCTTCACACTGACCCAAGAGGTCAAATTATAGGGCCAGTTGGTTGGGGTCAGATTGATGAAGGGAAAGAAAAGTCTCTATTCACCCTACTGGCATCACAGGGAGAAAGGTATTCTTTGGGGTGATGCTAATGGCCTCCATACTGACAGTGGAGCTCACTACATTTTCAAAAGTCCAAAAATTTCTATAAAAGAGGGTAAATGTTACTTTTACAGTACTGTTTACTGTTGTCATGTTTCTATTAAACATGACAAAACCACTAAGTACAATACAGACTAAGCTGAAATATGAGTATAATGGACATAGATATTTACCAAAACACACTGCTTTTTTGGTAAGTCATTAATTTTCACCACTCATTAATTACCAGAAGATCCTCTTCTGGTTTTCCTTGTCAGCACTGGAAGGCCAGGATGACCAAATCTTGTGAGGAGATGGCAGGGAAGGGACCCTGTGCTCTAGGGCTCTTCAGCCTTTAAGAGTCAAGACTCCAGAGCACACACTGTCATCATTTAAATTTCTTTGCTTACATATCTGGCCTCATTTTCTTACTGCTCCTCCTGAAAGCTAAGCTCCAGAGTGATAAACTGTTTGTGTTCCCCAAAATTACTTGCAATATAAAAACTTTACATTCCTTTACTCTATCTATTTTTCTCTTCATTCCTCACTCCCCATCTACTTGGTCTGTCTCTCTAGGAAGTAAAGATCCTCCCTCCATCTAGAATTTGTGCTCTATCAGGATGGAACCTTCTTCCCTCTTAACAGTGCGGACTTGATACTCTTCAGTTTCCTGGAATCTCTTCTGTGAATTACAAGGCATTCGACCATCTACTTCATCTCTGCTTGAATGTACAAAAAGCCATTTCATTGACTTAGTTTAACAGAAAGAGTGTTTGTTAATTAGAAAGTCTAGCTGGAAGGAGTGAGGTGGTGAAGTAGGAGTCAGAAGAAGGCGCTTCTTCACAGTATATTCTTAGCTAGAAGCTGGGCACTTTGTGTTGTATGGTGTTAATATATTGTATTTTTTAAAATTTTAATTCATTTTTATGGAGGAAAATTGACAAAATCCTATCTATTTAAAGCACACAACATTATGTTTTGAGATAAATACATATATAGTAAAACGATTACTACAATCAAGCTAATAACATATCTATTACTTCACTTACTTATAGCTATTCTTAATTTCTTCCACATAGAAACATTTCATAGTAGCATAAATCAAAAAACTATTTTAAAAATGTACTCATTTTCTCACTCCCAGAGATATATTAAAACAATTAAGCCAATATCTTTCTAGACAATTTCTTGATATCTCTATACATTAATAGCTTTTTAAAATAAAAAAATTGGCAATGCCGTACTTGTGACTTGCTTTTCACTTAACAGAGTGCAGTAGACATCTTTTCACCTCAATAAATTCGTACCAGCATTCTGATCTCTTAGCTATAAAATTAATAACTATTCTTCCATCCCATATTACCCATTCTTACTCCCCTTATTATTTCCTTCCATTTGTCAAATAATAATCTCTCTTTTCCTTATATGTCATAATTTTTAGATTCCATGTATTAGGGGAAAGGTGGAACATTTGTCTTTCTGGGTGTAGCTTATTTTACTTGACATGATGATCACCTGTTTCATCCATTTTCCTACAGATAATATAATTTCATTTTTTTCTTCTGAATAATGTCCAACTGTGTATATATACACCACAATTTCTTTAACCAATCTTCTATTGTCAAGCACCTAGTCTGGTTCCATATGTTGGCTATGGTGAATTGTGTTTTTTTTTATGTTTAAATTCTGAGTGTATTTTTTGTTTCACTTTAGGGTAATGCATTGTTCCAAATTATGATTCATGAAATTTGCTTCTCTCCTCTATGTTTTATTTTATTCTAGTTTTTGTGGTATAAAATAATTCAGCTGAATAGCATGTCTTTCTCACACCTGTCCTCTGATCACATGGTTTGTGGCTCACAGACTCCTAAGGCACTGCATCTCTGTGAGAAACTACAGGTCCTCGGCAATTTGAATTGCAAACATAATCCAATCACAGAGAGTTGAATGTTATACGTGTACTCTGAACATTGTTACTGTATTTGTAAGTTTTCTCCTATCTTGTATAAACTTTGATGTTTTTTGAGAATTTTTGAGTTCTTACCTTTTTTAATGGAAAACTTCACAAAATTCTCGTTTCCACCTTGACTCAATGATCTGTTTAAAGTAAAGTGGTATGTTTCCTGATTCTCTAATGTCTTGGATAATGATTAGAAATGTCCTCATTGGCCTGAACATCACCTGGAGTGGCTGTAGGTGAGATGGTAGCTGGTGTTGGAATTGGCCTATTTTAGTTTCTGAATCCATGGAGAGATGAGTTACAGCATTTTTAAAGTAAAGGTATTGAGTTCTCACATGAGCCTTCTCTTTCACTGATTCAGTGGCATAAACTTTTGTCTACTTACTACCATTAATTGTGTTTACAGGTTAGACTACACTGCTTACCTTTAATCTCCTGAGTGCCAATCTTCAAATAATTTCTTACTTTTCCAGGTTTCACAGTGATTGAAGTATTGTTAATGATAAGTTATTGGATACAAGACAAATTATTCAGGGATTTCATTGGATTTTGATTTTATTTCTTATTTTTGTAATTTACAGTTTAGCTATGATGTGCCACATGTGGTTTTCCTGTATTTATCTTGTTTGGTTTCCTGGAGATTCATCATTCCACGACTTGACACTTTCAGCAGTTTCTGAAAATACTTGGCCAGTATTTCTTTAAATACTGATTCTGTGGTATTTTCCCTCCTCTCCTAAGTGTGAGTTGCAGGTGTGCCAGATGCATGTATTCATTTCCAAATATTTTTGTTGTTTTTTTAAAAAAGTATGGAGCTTTGTGTTTTTCTGACTTTTTATTTTATTTCTTTCATCATGATAATTTTCATCCTGGATGTGTTCTATATGCTAGATTTTGAGATCACTATTTCTCTTTCCTAATCTGTTTAAACTCTTGCTATACCCATTTATTGAATTATTGATTTTTATGTTTTTACAGGTAGATTTAGATTCTTAGGTGATAGTTTAACTTTTTTTTTTCTTTTTTGATACCAGGGATCGAACTCACAACCTCGCGCTTGCCAGGCAGGTGCTTACACCATTGAGCTAAATCCCTGGCCTTATAGTTTACCACTTTATTTGTTTTCTTGAATAGAACTATTAGTTACTTTAATATCACTGTAAGATAACTCCATTTTGGTTTACCTGTGTGTCAACCTCTTTCTACTCATTTCTGGAACTTTATTTCCTGTTTGTTGGCATGCCTGGTACTTTCTAATAGAAAATTTGGATGATGGCACCTTCTTTGACATTGGATTAAATTATTCCTAACAAAGTCAGAGCAGATCACTTCATGAAGCAGAGATGGGTCTATATTCCCTGTGTCCATATTCCCAGGGCATAGTCTTTCAGATCTGGAAACCTTGGAGTTTTCACGACTCCTCGTCTTCAACAGATACAGAAGTCCAAATTTTGTCTCTCTAGCTGAGTGAATGTTTAAATATCAGCTCAGATATATTAAAACCTTCAGGAAGAAGCTTCTGGCAGCTTCTGTCTACCTGATTTTTTTAAGTTTTCCCTAATGTGTATCAGCTTGCTTTTGCAGACACTAAGGCAGGAAAAGTTTCTGGGGTTTCCTTGAAAACCTTACAGGGTTTTGGTTCCTGGCTGCTTTTATTGCGCTCATTGAAGAGTTCATCACACATCTGATTCTCAGTTTAATTTTTTCTCATTATGATCTTATGAGAATGATTTATTTGGTGCCACTAATCCACCATAGGCAGAAAGCTCATTCTTCATGGATAGCCTTGAATTTTATAAAGTAAAAGTAGGTTATTGCAGTTTGCATTCCAAATCCCTTTCACCAATTTCATTTGCTCAGGTCTTACTCTATGTCTCTTTAACCGACCTTTTGTAACTTATTTAGTGAAACATAATTTCATTTATAAATTTAATGTCCAGTTTTTACTGTGAATTCTTTTAAAAAAATTTTTTTTATAAAAGCAAAACAGAAAAAAGGGCAAAAATAATACAGAATTTTAAAAAATAGTAAGAAATCAACACTAGTACATATATTGCATATTGTTATCTTAGTAGTTGTTCAAATTACAAGATCTAGGCATAAAAAATGATCAAACAATCAATGACAGCACAAACTATAGTTTATAGTTTGTATAAAAATTGATTAGCTAATTCATTACTTAATTTTAAATCTTCCTAGGGTACATATGTTTTCCCCTTAAGGAACTTATTGCTACATTGCACACAATTTGAAATTTATTTTGTTAGCTAATTGAAAGTATACAGCCACCAAATATGATTCAATCGTGAGGACACTGTACGTATCAGTGGATTGAGCCACTGATGATTTCATGACTGAGCACTCTATTAATAAATTGGGCCTGGTAAGAAGAGCTGGGTTTTAGGGGTATGACCTGGAAGACTGTATTTCACTCCCCAGCTCCTCTTTTTCTCTCTTTTTCCTGCTGCAGCTTTCCTCTGTGGCAGCCCCTTCCACCATGCTGTTTCTGTGTTAAACCTGCCAACCATGGACTGAGACTTCTAAAACTCTGATCCAAAACAAATCACACTTCCTTTAAGTTGTGGGTGTCAGATACTGTATCTTGGTGACAAAGACAGTGACTAAGAAAGATTTTGGAACCAGAAAAATGTGTGCATGTGGTGGTGTTGCTGTGAATAAACCTGACCAAGTGACTAAAATATGTTTTTTATCTTTGTCTTCCTCTTTCTGTAAAAAAAATTAAAAGTTTTTGTTAGTACATGTTTGCAGTACATAATAATTACATTCATTGTGGAGAGTTGGTCCATGTGCATATCACATCTTAATACTTTTTACTTCCCCTTCCTGTTCTCTTCCTCCCCTCCCCTCAATCTTGTGGTTCCTTTGCATTTGCCAAGGTCTGTCTCTATTTTTCTTATTATCTATTGAACTGGTTTGTAGGAGGAGTTTGGAAAAGTTTGGTGATGCGACCTATAGATGGCCTTGATGAGAGATTGTGTTCGGAGCTAAGTAGACCAGAATGCTGATAGAAATGTTGATGTTAAAGACTAGTCTCAAGAGTTTTCACTTGGGTAGAAAGACTACATTGGCATTTGGATTCAAGACCATGTGTATTATACCCTTGCAGAAAATTCATCTTTGTTTTGCACATGTTCTGAAACTTTGTAGGAGACTGAGATTAAAGGACACAGTCTAATTAATTTCATGAAGGAAATTTCTTGGAGTTGAATGGAAGCCTCCTTAGGTCCCAGGGAGTTGGAGATGCCAGGAGTGTGTAAGGTCTTCTAAGTAAAGCCATTGGAAGGGAGCAAAGCCACCCCAAGTGTTATATTGTTTTTCCTTGGAAGATTTTGCCAAGAGAGAAGAAGAGAGAAAAGTCATGAAGGTTGCAGTCAACAAGGCCATACTGGTGGGCTACCCAAGTCCTTTAGACTTCAACTTGCCCAAAGAGTTAGAACTACAGGATTTAACGCTTGTTTTGCATGGTTTGGTTCTTGCCTTGGTGTCCTTCCTAACTCCATGTTTCTCCCTTTCTGAATGGGAATGTTTACTGTGTGCCATTGTATCTTGACAGTATTTAACTTTCTCTTTTATTTTTACAGGGTCTCACAGGTAAATTTGCCTTGAATCTCAGAGGATACTTTGAATTTCAACTTTTTAACAGTGATGGAACTGACAATTTTGATAACACATAGAGTTAGAATAAATGCGTTTTGCAAAAAGAGATGCTCATGCATCATTTTAGGAACCAGAAGAGAACAGTTTAGACGTGTAATGTCCCCTCAAAATTTCATGTGTTCAGAGGTGGGCTTTTGAAAGCTGATCAAATCATGTGATGCTGTGCTCATTAGTGGATTGATCCACTGATGATTTTATGCCTTACAGTATTATTAGTATGTGGGACTTAGAGGGAGGAGGTGGTACTAAAGGCAAGACCTGGGAGGGTTTATTTTCCTCCCTCAGCTCCTCTCTGTTCTCTCTCCTTTGTATCTGGCATTAGATGAGCAGCATCCCTCTGTGGCAGGGATTTCTGCTATGCCATTTCTGCAACAATAGACTGAAACTCCTGAGAATATAGACCAAAATAAACTCTCTCCTCCTTTAAATTGTGACTGTAAGGAATTGTGTTTCAATGACAAAAAAAAGTGACTAAGACAAAGATATAGTTGTAATCCCTGTGCTTCAGTTTTCCAATCTGTGAAATTGAACATCTGCTAATGCACTTTCTGAAACAATTTTTTACATCCTAATGCATTTCATGTGCTTTATGCTCTAGTAGTGAGGAGGTGAAAGTAATAGTATATTAGGAAAGTACTTTGTTTTTTAAAGAGACCTGTTATTGACTGCAGATTCTTAAAGTCATGTCTTCTTCCCATGTTCTAAGGCTGTTTTTATCACAGTATTTTGAGGTGTTCTTTGGACAGAAATCTACTCATTGCATCACAATTTTAACCCACATTTATCTGGACTATTAATTTACTGTTACTTTTCCTTCTACAGAAAGGCAGAAACTCTCCAGATGTCTTCCAGTAATGACAAGGTGTCTATTCTAATGCCAAAAATAAACACTGAAGACCCTCCTTTGATGCCCTCCAGTGACCTGAAGACATCTGCTGGACTGGTGCTAAGTTTTCATAATATCAGCTATCAAGTAAAAGTACCGAGTAGTTCTCTACTGTTTTGGAAAACAGAAACAAAATCAATACTATCGAATATCAAGTATGTGAATGAATTTTAAAAGACTTTAACTCACTTGAAGTTAGCTTCACAGGTTTTTTATGTGAGAAATAAACAGATGTGAAAGTTTGTGTGCACTTTGGACATATGTAGACCCATGATTTTATTTTTCTTGACTAAAATGATTGCACCACTTGTTATTTATATGGTGAACTTTCAATGGAATTGCCAAGCAAATTTGAAATGTTTGTAACATGTACCTTAGACATTCTTTAAAGAACTGAGCAATGAATATGTCACTTAGTTATTCTCATATAAGTCTTTTGATAAAAGTCCTAGTTGTGTGATTTACTTAATGTATTTTAAACCTTAAGATTTAATTTTCCAATCTGTAAAATATAAGACCTGATAATATATTTATCAAGCAAAACACTTCTAGGTACTAGTACAATTTATGTGATTCATGTTATAAGAAGTTTGAAATGATAGTCTATTTTTCATTGGTAAGTGTTTTTCAAAGACTTATTTTAAATGAATGGTATATTTATAGTTAGTAACATGTAGTCTGTAAAAAATTACTTCTTTCTATTATACAGACAGAAAATATTTAAATAGAAGAAGCTTAAATTATGCGCTTGATGTCAGAAGTGATAAGATTTTAGGATTCAAGTAGGCACAGTTAAATCAACATTATTTGAGAGACTGATGGAAGAAGATGCAAAGTGTTAATCTGTCTTGGGCAATTTAGGGGAACCTTATTTCAAAATAACAAAGAATTGAGACTGTAGCTTAGTGGCAGAGTACTTAGCTACCATGTGGGAATTCTAGGTTCAAACCCTAGTAGCTACAGAATAAAAGCAAAAAGAAAATCAATAATTGCGATTTTCATTCTTTTCACCCAAAAATGAATTCACAATAGAGAGAGAGGTCTTGAAGAGTGAGCTTGTGTGAGAGGGAAATGAACATTTCTATAGAACCTGCTCGCTACAAGGCAAAATATTTCTGCTAGTTTACAGATGTTCACTATTGTGGTTCTTAATGTTTTTCTAATTTCTCATGTGCTCATCCTCTTCTTCCCCACTCTGGTATCAGAAAGTGAACATGGGTTTGTTCAGATAGCGTTACTCCTAAAGAAAGAAAGCAACTTTTCTCAGCTCTACAAAGCTAGGAGAAGTTATAAAAGAGTTCTTTGAAACAGTGTGGCTGCAGATCTATACAGATTCAGATGTTTCTCCTGTTTTCTTGGTGTTTGTATGCCTCTGTGGTGTTTTCTGTTAAAAGCATCCAACTCCTTTCAGGGTACAAGGAAATTACAATATAGAAAACTTTTGAGTGTGGGTGGGAGAGAAATGGTAAGGATCTGGAGTTGACTTGGCTGAGTACTGGGTAGGATTAGAGCCTTTTCTGTGCAGCAGCACTTGCTGTCATGCCTGCTTTCTTGTGTTGCTTTAGAAACCTTGACCAGGAGAATAAATAGAGGAATGATGAATGAGAACATTTGTCCTTTGCCACATGCTTAAGATTTACTTAGGATAAGATTACGAGGTTGATTTCCTGAAGCATAATTATCAAGAAAATGTTGGTTCTTCAGAGTTTGTAATGACGGAGATAAAAATTAACATGCAAGGGTAGGGTGAATATGTGTGAAATGCTTTCTGTATGACTATACGTGTACATGCTATCTTCTCAAGGTGGTAGATGAGTAACTACATACTCTCTTGTCTGCTCTAATCTTCATATCCTGTGTATGCCTAAATAGTGTGCATGTATTTCACCAAAGGAGGTCATGGGCTACTAAAGTCAAATGATTCTTTTTTTTTAAACTTTTATATTAAATGGACAATGAGGATTGTTATTCTTGCTTAGTGACATTTCTGGGCTAGGTACCCATGAGCAAGGTCATCCCTTTTTCAGCCACATGGTTGACAGTCTTTCTCCTGTCTTCTAGGTTCATATGATAGTGTCTGACACATAGAAAAGTTTACTCTCATTACCTTATTTTTACCTGTTTTTGGTAGTAGCAGCATCATTCAAAACCATAACTATATTCTAAAGAACAGATGAGACTCTAGATTTTTGTGTTAATTTTTACTTTCTTTTTTTTTGTAAGAAGAAGGCTCAACAAAATTTGGTAATGAGCTTTCAAAAGGTTTTCCTCACTTATGAAAAATTTTTCTTTTATGCACAGTTTGTTTCCTAGCACTAGATACTCATCTTGACTCTGATTTGATCCAATGGAGAACTTTCAAAGTGAATTCCCTTTCCTTCATTCTTTTGACTTGTTCCATCATTCTTTGAGTAGTTCATTGGCCCAAGAGAAATTGTAGACTCATTATATACTTCTGCTGCCAGAGCTGGAATCAGCTGATATTCATTTTTGTGGAGGATGGTATGTACGCAGTAAGATTTGTATATTGAGAGAGGTTATTTGAAGATACTGGTTATCACAATTGCTCACTATTGTTGTGTACTTGACACTTTAGTGGGTGGTGTAAATATACCCTGGATACTGTTACTCATAGCAAGGAATATTGCATGCTGGCTATATCACTTTTCAAATGGGATAAGTAGCTTGAATAATGAGAGGAATTTTTCTCACAGGTCTTCAAGGGAAATTAACCACTTTTGTATACTAGACTTGTATTAATCAATAATATATTTTGTTTCTGTGTGGTGCTCATTTTCTGTCAGTAATTTTGTCAGTTATCACTGAATATATTCATTGCAGAAACTAAGTTAACAGAACTGTGTATAAAGTGGAACAATAAAATTGTATGCTTTTCTGTTTACAGTGGGATCATGAGACCTGGCCTCAATGCCATTATGGGACCCACAGGTGCAGGCAAATCTGTGTGAGTATAGCAGAAAGAATGAGTAAGCCTTTTCCGTGCAGCTTCAGTGTGCTTTTTAAAATCTCTTTTATGTGAAGACATGTACGATGCCATTTGCTGTGAACATCTGGTCAGTTCCTAGCTCCTGTGGATAAATGCTGTTGGGTCAGATCATGGTTTTATCTTATTAGCTTACATTTATTGGTAGGGCATAATAATGTGACTGGCATACAGTGGTTGGCAATAGTATGAGCTAGTGGGGAAGGCAAAAAAAACCACAGGATTTTAAAAGTGAGGAGTTGAAACATAAAGATGAAATGAGTGCATGAATCTTAGATGAAAGAAGCACAATGCCTGAGTTAGGACCAAGTTCAGACAGCAGGAGGAGGGTCACTTGGGGGGGCGCAGTACTGGATAAACCAATATTGTTTTAATTTTCTTTTTTTCAGACTTTCTTATTGCACATAATGAAAAAGATGAGAATTCACATTATGCACACAGTTATAATTTTCATTGAACCATTATATTCTTTGACTAGTGCATTTTCTGTATATGGATTAAGAGTAAAAACTTCTCAGTATATGTTCTGTTATAGGTTGTTAGATATTTTAGCTGCAAGAAAAGATCCACATGGATTATCTGGAGATGTTTTGTTGAATGGAGCACCTTATCCTGAAGATTTCCAATATAATTTAGGTTATGTGACACGAGTAAGTATTGGAGGGTTTGCACTTTAAGTCTACTTTGTTTCTGTATGAGCAATTGCCTGAGATTATAGTTCAATATGTGTTTAATTGACTGTTTGACATGCTCATACAACCAGCTTTCTTTTTTCCAGCTTTACACAATCACTCATTGGATTGACATTATTGTTAAATAGAAGAGCAGTGAGGATCTGGAATATGACATTAGTCAGAAAATGGCATCAATTCTAGCCATTACATCATTCACAAAAGGACTACGTATTGTCGTCATTGCTCTCCTCTAGATCAAAGAGATGACTGGCAAGTCCTTGTAAGAAGCAGTCTAGAATGGGCTCCTAGTAGGCCTCATAATTAACACTTCTAGGCTCTCTAGTGGCACAGTTGGTTAGCAGTTGGTACTTATGTAATCAATTGTCCCAGTAGTCCTCCTAATTAACATTGTGTGTATAGGAATGGGGTGAAATTGATTCTACTAGATTCTACAGCTGTCTGTATGAAGTTACTGCAATTTGCAGAAGTAAAAGTTTACCATTAGCTAGAACTTTGTTTTGGTAAGTTATTTCAGTGGATAAAGTTGCACCTAGTAGAGTGACTCACAACAGACCCTACATATCTCATCTCATTCAAATAACATTTGTCTTAAGGATGACTTTGTGATGACCACGTTGACAGTGAGAGAAAATTTACAGTTCTCAGCAGCACTTCAGCTTCCAATGACCAGGAAAGTTCAAGAAGAAAAGAAGATTGAAGAAATCATACAAAACTTAGGTCTGGTTGAAGTGGCAGACCTCAAGGTAGTGTGAGTAAAACTGGTAGAATCACAGCAAGAATCCAGGATGTCCCATGTGTAGATAACATGACCTTAACAGAAGCTACCTATTATGTGTGTGGTCAAAGTGGCTGTTTTCTGTAATGAAGTTACAAATGAGTGCATAATATGAAAGAGGAAAGTAAACTGGAAAAACAGTCTCCATAATAGTCAGCTCCTGGGAATAGAGTGAGGTCTGGGATTGAAAAGTGTTCCTCGTGTGCCTTTTACATGTGATCTCCCCAACCCACATTAGTCAGGTCCCCATCCACTTTGTATCTTGGCACAAACTTTCCTTCTTCCTCTTTTTCTCTTCCATTAAGCTATTCTTACCTCTCTCTTTCTTTTTTTTTTATTTAAGAGGAAAAAAGACACATATAAGAAAGACAAAAAGCAAGAGACAAACGACTAAAGCAAAAGTACAACAGTAACATTATAGGTTTACAAAACAGGATGATAAGAACTTGACGATGGTTGCACTGAGACTCAGCAGCACTTCAGCTTCCAATGACTAGGAAAATTCAAGAAAATTTGTGTATCGTTATCTTCAAAATGGTTGTTTTCATTAACAGATACAGACATGTAAAATTGATCTAATCATATGAGTATTAACCGATCTTTCTCAATAACTAATTCATTCAGCAGTATGTTCGTTTTAGTTATATTAAATATACATATATACAGATTTATATCTTTTCCTTTTCCCTTCCATCTTTCCCCCTTTTCCCTTCCCAATTACTTTTGCTCTTCGAGCAGTTTCTTACCCTTATATAGTATTTATCATAGATTTTGGATCACATATACTTTTTCAGTTTCTTACACTAGAGAGACAATATGGTATTTACACATGTGGGTTTGATTTATCTCACTTATGAGTATGGTCTCAAGTTGTGTCCATTTACTTATAAAAGTCTCAATGCAATCTTTCTTAATTGCTGAGTAGTACTCCATTGTATAAAAATACCACATCTTTTTTATCCATTCTTTGATTGATGGGCACTTGGGTTGTTTCCAAGATCTGGCTATTACAAATTGGGTTGCAATGGGTGCACAAATATCACTGTGGAATGATGTTTTCAATTCTTCTGGGAAAATGCCCAGAAGTGGGATAGATGGATTGAAAGGGATCTCTAATCCTAGCTTCTTGAGGAATCTCCACACTGATTTTCACAGTGGTTGCACCAGTCTACACTCTCACCAACAGTGGAGAAGAGTTCCTTTTTCCCCACAGCCCCTCCAGCATTTGTTGTTGCTTGATTTTTTAATCTTGGCCATTCTTTCTGGAGTGAGATGGAATCTCAGTGTTGTTTTAATTTGCATTTTCTGAATGACCATTGATGTTGAACATTTTTTCATATATTTATTTGTCATTTGTATTTCTTTGTCTGAGAAGTGTGTGTTCATCTCAGATGCCCATTTTTGGATTGTGTCCTTGAATTTTAAGGGCATGATTTCTTTTAATTCTTTATAAGTTTTAGATAGAAGTCCTTTGTCTGATGGACAATTGACTCAGATATTTTCCCAGTTTGTGGGTTTTCTTTTCATTCTGTTGGACATTTCTTTTGACATGCAAAAACTTTTTAGTAAGACAAGATCCCAGTTGTTGATTCTGGGAAGTATTTCCCATGCAATTTGATTTTTGTTCCTGAACTGTCTGCCCACTCCTATGTCATCAAGATTTTTACCTTCTCTGTCTTTGAGTAAGTTTAGTTTCTCTGTTTTAATATTCAGATCTTTGATCCATTTTGACTTTATTTTAGTGCATGGTGATAGACATGGATGTAGTTTTAGTTTATGGCATATACAAAACCAGTTTTTCCAGCACCGTTTGTTAAAGAGGCTGTCTTTCTTACAATGTACATGTTTGGCCCCTTTGTCAAAGATGAGGTGGCTAAGTGTGTTTGTAGTTGTGGCTGTATCTTCTAATCTAGTCCATTGATTTTTAGGTCTGTTTTGATTCCAGTACCATGCTGACTTTATCACAGTGGCTTTGTAGTATAGTTTCAAGTCGGGGATTGTGATGCCTCCTGCCTTCCCTTTGTTGCCCAGAATTGCCTTTGCTATTCTAGGTGTCTTCTAGTTCCAGATGAATTTCAGGAATGCTTTCTCTAGCTCTGTGAGATAGGCAAGTGGTATTTTGATTGGGATTGCATTAAATCTGCTAGTCTGTTTCTTTTTATTGGTGAGTTGAGACCATTTACATTGGTTGATATAACTGATATGTACT
Organism: Dasyprocta punctata; assembly: GCA_004363535.1. NCBI lineage: Eukaryota > Metazoa > Chordata > Mammalia > Rodentia > Dasyproctidae > Dasyprocta > Dasyprocta punctata. The sequence goes on along the minus strand of RJWM01006957.1, from coordinate 52,793 downwards.
GGCTCATCCCTGTTATGATATCTTTCTGTTGTTGGTTTTCTACATTTTCTGTTTAATTACTTGCCCTACTTAGTGGTTTCCTTTTGTTGTTGTTCTTAAGATTGCAGCTATCTTTGTCTCTTTCTAGAGTGTCTTTCAGTACTCTTTGTAGTGTTGGTTTGGTGGCCATAAATTTCTTCAGTTGTTCTTTGTCATGGAAGTATCTTATTTCTCCATCAATTTTTATGGATAGTTTTGCAGGGTACATCAATCTGGGTTGAAAGTTGCTTTCTTTCAGGATTTGAAATACTTTACTCCAAGCTCTTCTTGCCTTAAATGTTTGTGTTGAGAAGTCTGCCATGATTCTGATAGGCTTTCCTTCTTGATGATCTGTTTCTTTTCTCTGACAGCTTTCAGTATTTTGTTCTTGTGCTGTATTACTGACAACCTAATTATTATATGTCTGGGTGAATATTTATTTTGGTTATGGTTAATTGGGGTTTTCTATGTATCACTTATCTGTATATCAGATTCTCTTCCCATGTTTGGAAAGTTTTCTGCTATTATTTCTGTGAATAGTCTTTGCAGGTCATTAGTATTGACCCCTGCTTTTTCATTTATGCCTATTAATCTTATGTTATTTCTCTTGGCATCATCTTGCAGCTGTTGAATTGTTGTTTCTTGGTTCCTTGTTATTTTTAAGAGATCTTTTCTTTTGTGGTCATAAGCTCCCATGCTGTCTTCAAGGTCTGAGATTCTATCTTCAGCTTCATTCAAGCAGTTTTTCAAACTTTCCATGGAATTTTTCATTTCCTGCATTTCCCTTTGAATCTGTTTCATGCATTCTATTTGTATCTGATATGGTTCACTCAAAGTTTCCATCATTTTCTTACATTCTTCTATTTTTTATCTTACTCTTCTTTAGATACACACAACATTTCTTTCATAATGATTGTCGTTTCATTTTTTAGCTGAGAGATTATTTCTGATTTGAGTTTCTCTATAGCTTCATCAAGTTGTTTCTTTATTGTATTTGCTATTATTTGAGACAGTTCAGTTGTGTAACTCCCAGTGTCTTTTATTTCGGTGTCTCTTGGATTTGTTCTCAGTGGGCTGGGGGACTGAGACTGCCTCTTGGTCTTTCATTTTGTCATTTTCTTCTGGGACCTGTGTGGCTCTGTGTCCTGCGAGGCTGACTGGGCATTCCCCTGGTGGGTTGCGCCGAGTCACGGGACTGGGTAGAGCTGGATCCTCTGTGCAGCTAGTGAGGGCGGACTCCTGAAGTGTGCTGCTGAAGCCTCCACCTTACTGGGTGCGGGCAGAGACCTCCTGGGCCCAGGAGGCTAGGTGGAGTGTACCCCGGAGTGTGGTGCCACCCGGACCCTGAGTCTGGCTGCAAGGAGTTCAGAGCCTCTGGAGCATTGGGCAAACCAGGCGAGCCCCAGGCCTACAGTGCCTGGCCCTTGCTCCTGCCTGAGTGGGCCTGCAAACTCTAGGACCCACTGCGCTGGCTGCAGCCCTGAACAATGGAGCTCACACCCTGTGCTCTGATGGGCAGAGCCCAAGCTCTCCAAGGCCCTGCAGCTACGCTGGCCAGTCTTGATGAGCAACTCTGGGGTTCCAGGCTGGGCTGGGCTCAGTACCTCTGTGTCCTGCGAGTCTGGCCAGGCGTTCCCGCCAGGCGTTCCTCTGGTGGATTGTGCTGAGTTGCAGGACCGGTTAGAGCTTGATCCTCTGTGAAGCTAGTGAGGGTACACTCCCAGAGTGTGCTGCTGAACCCTCTGCCTTACTGGGTGGGGGCCGAGACCTCAGGGACCCAGGTGGCTAGGCAGAGTGTACCCCGGAGTGTGGTGCCACCCGGAGCCTGAGTCTGGCTGCAAGGAGTTCAGAGCCTCTGGAGCACCAGGCAAGCCCAGACCCCTCTCTCTTTCTTGATGAACTTTGTTCCATTACTTTTTTTCTAGCATAATTTTGGAATTGATAAATGTTGAGAATCCAATGATTATTGCTCTGTATTTTTTATTTTGATGTAATTTGACTCCAGAATTATAGTTAATCAAATTATCTTTACTTGTAATTTCTATTCATCCATGTTTGAAGGACATGATTACATTTGAATTCTTTCACCTTTCTTTCTGCACCTCTTGTCCCTCACCCATCAATGCATCTTTTGGTTCACTTTCTTGCAAAAGATCTATCTCTCTGTTTCTTGTTATCTATCTTTTATTTTGCTCTCTAAAGTATTTATACTTTGGGTTTCTCATATAAGAGAAACCATGTGATATTTAACCTTGTGTGTCTGATTTAATTCATTTAACATTATGTTTCAAGTTGTATCCATTTTCCCACAGATAACTCAGGTTTATCCTTCTTTATGGAAGATTGGTATTCAATTGTATGTAAATACTACATTTTCTTCATACATTCTTCTCTTGATGGACATATAGGCTCTTTCCATGGTTTAACTGTCATGAACTGTGGTACTATAAACACGGGAATGCGTGTGTCACTGTACTATGAAGTCTTTAACTTTTGGTGAGGTCAACTGGAAGGGGAATAGCTAGGTGTAGTGGAACTTCTAGTTTTAGATTTTTGAGGACACTCCAGTGTATTTTTATAGTTGTTTTACTAGCTGTCATTCCCACTGTCTTGCAAAAGGATTTGTTTTCCCTCCAGCCTCAGCAACACTTTTTAGTATTTTATTTTTTACAATAGTCAATTTTTTTCTGAACTAAGATGACATCGCAATGTTGTTTTCATTTGCTTCCCTTGAGGGATCAGAAGTGTTGAATATTATATCATGCATTTATTGGTCATTTCAATTTTTTCTTCTGAGAAATGTCTATTCATTTCAGCTCATTTTTTGACTGAATGTTTTATTTGTGGGGGGTTCTAATGGTTTTGACTTTCTTTAAATGTTCTAGGAATTAGTCCTCTGTCTGAGAAGTAGCTGGAAAAAAATCTTTTTATCATCCTATAGCTTGTCTTTTCACTCTGTTGGTTGTTTCATTTACTGTGCAGAAGGTTTTTTAATTTAATAAATTCCATTTATTGATTCTTGATGTTATTTCTTGTGCAGTTGGAATTCTGTTTAGAAAGTCCTTGCTTAGGCCTTTGTCTTCCAGATTCTCACCTATTTTATCTTCCAACAGACTGCTTCTGTTTTAATATTTAGATGTTTGAACCATTTTTATTCCACTTTAGGACATGTTAAGAGATATGGGTCTAGATCAATCTTCTGCATGATTGTAGCTAGTATTTCCAGCACCACTTGTTAAAGACACTATCTTTCCTATAGTATATATGTTTGGCCCCTTGGATGAAGATGACAGCTGGATATGTCTGAGTTAGTTTCTGCATCTTCTGTCCTGTCCTATCAATACACAGATCTGCTTTTGTGCCATTACAATGTTGCTTTTATCACTGTATCCTTGTACTATGGCTCCAAATCCGGAATTATGATGCCCGCTGCTTTGCTTTTTTGATGTTATCAATGGAATTGTCATAAGTGGTTTTTATCAGTTGAGATAAGGTCCTCCTATACCTACTTCTTTCAGGTTTTTTTTTTTATCATGACTGGATATTGACTTTTGTTAAAGGCCATTTTTTTTGCATCTGTTAGGAAGATTGTGTGATTTTCATACTACTTTCGTTTATGTGATGCATTACATATGTTGATTTGCATATGTTGAATCATCGAGGGATCCCCAGGATGAAGCTTACTTAATCTAGATATATGCTCTTTCTAATGATTTGTTGCATTCCATTTTCCAGAGTTTCGTTGAGGGTTTTTGTTTCCATATTCATTGGTCTATAGTATTCCATTTTTAGTTGAGTTGTTTTGCTTTAGAATCAGGGTAGTTCTGGGTTACAAGAATGAGTTTGATAGTACTTATTCTCTTTCAATTTCTTTAAAAAGTTTGAAAAGTATTGATGTTAGAGCCTTCCTGATGTTCTTACGGAATTCAGCAGTGAATGTATCAGTCCTGTGCATTTTTTCAGTTGGTGGATTCTTTTATTACTGCCTTAATTATATTTCTTGTTCAGGGTGTTTACATCATTTTGGTTCAGTTTTGGAACTTTATATATGTGTCTAGTAATCAATTCATTTCTTCTAGATTCTCCAGCTTATTGGACACAGGTTTCCAAAGTAATTATGAATAATCATCTTGATTTTGAAAGTATTTATTGTGATTTCACATTTTTAATTCCTAATTGCATTGAAATGTGTCTTTTCTTCTTTTGATTAGATTTCCTAAAGATTTGTCAAAGAACCAGTTCTTTGGTTCATTGATTTGTTGTAGTATTTGAGTCTGAATTTTATTAATTTTCACTCTAATCTATATAAATTCATTCTCGGGACTACTTTTTGATTTGAATTGCTCTTTTTTTCAGGACCTTGGTGGAATATCATTAGAGTTTTTAAATTGGGGTCGTTCAGTTTTTCAGATGCTGGCATTTACAGCTATAAACTTCTCTCTCAGTGCTTTCATTTTGTCCCACAGGCTCTGGTATATTTTGATTTCTTCTGCTACCCGTTGGTTATTCAAGAGTATGTTGTTTAATCTTCATGGGTTTTCATAATTTCTGTATTTTCTTTTGCCATTGATTTCATTACAGCATGATTTGATAATATGCATCAGATAATTGTTCCTTTTTATTTTTTATGCTTGCTTCAAGGGCTAGTACGTGGTCTGTTTTGAAGAAATCACCATGTGCTGCTGAGAATATGCTGCTGTTGGACAGGACACTCTGTAGATATTTACTAAGATCTTTTGTTTAAAAGTGTGATTCAAAAAAAAAATAAAAGTGTGATTCAACTGTGATATTTCACTGTTGATGTTTTGTCCAGTTGGTTTTTTGGTTTGTGATAGTGGCATATTGATGTCCATCACTATAGTTGTGTTCATGTTTAGCTGATATTTTATGTCAGTATTGCTTGTTTTATGAACTTGATTGTGCTGGTGTTCAGTGCATATAAAAATGCCTCAGTTCCTGTTGAATTGTGCTCTTTACCAATGCGTAATAACTTTATTTGCCTCTTCTGATGAGTGTTGTCTTGAAGTCCACTTTGCATGGAGGTAATTACTCCTGCTTGTTTTCAGTCTCATGTTGCATGGAATATTATCTTCTATCCTTTGATTTTTGATCTATGTATTTCATTTTAGATTATATGTGTTTCTTGAATATAGCATACTGGTAGAATTTATTTTTTTCATTTAGCCAATCGGTGGTTCTTGCTTGGGGAGTTGAGATCATTCACATTGAGGGTTATTACTGACAAATATTTACTTATTCCTGCCATTATATCATGTTGTTGTAACTGACTGTTTGTTGCCCTTCTGCTTAACCTCTCACCATACTTGGTAGATTCATTCCATTAGCCTTTCAGGCATTGTCTCTTTGCAGGATATCCCTCAGAATTTCTTGGTATGCTGGTTTGGCAGTTGTGAATTTCTTAAAATGTTCTTTGTTCTGGAAAGATGTATTTCTCCATCGATCTTGATAGTTTTACGGTATGTTTTACCCAATATGAAGAGAGAGTCTCGAGATAGAAGACAGGGCTGATGAAAATAACCAAATACTCAGAGATACGTTAAATAGAAGAGAGTAAGGAAAATTTGTCCAAAACTTCCTAGTTGATACAAAGAAAGACTACCTCAATATTAATTGGAATTAGTTAAAAATTAGATGATAACACAAATGGCATAAAAAGAACTGTTCACAGGAATCAAGGCAGAAAGTTTCCAAAGTGCAAAGAAATAATTGAACATACAAGTAAGAGAGGCATGCAGAAGCCCAAATTACCATGAACAGAAAATAATTTTTCCATGAAATATCACAGTCAAAATTCTAGAAGTTTAAAACATTTCTGCTGCCAATACTTTCAATAAAAGCTTCTGTTTGTTATCCATTGTAGATTAAAAACTGGTGGTCCACTTAAACAACCAGCTGAACTGAATCAGTGAGATGCTGAGTTTTGAGGGTCCACCTGAGGTCTGTTGCTAGCATAAAAAGGAGACCTGGAGAGGAAAGGTAGCATTGTGGGTTCTCCTAAGTGTTGTTGTTTGGTGCTGTTGGTTTTCCTGGAGAAGCTTGTCATGCTGGCTTCCCTGATATGAGCTCAGTTGTTGTCACTGAAGGAGCTCGGGACCTTGTCACTGAGAATGGCTGCAGTTCATTTTGAGGGAGGTCTGGTCCTTACTTTGAGCATCACTTCCTGGGTCTGGAGGGGAAGATGGTGTGCTGCTCAATCTCCAGGAGAAGCTTGTTGCACTGGCTTCCTGATATAAACATGGCTGTTCTCATCATCAGAGGGGCTTGGGACTTCATTGGCATTGAGGATGACTGTGGTAGTTTTCAGGGGATCCCAGTTCCTTGTTTTGACCATTGCTTCTTGGTTACTGTGAGAAACCCTCAAACCACTGGCACAAATCCTTCATTCCACTGGTATACACTTTCTAGCTTTCACCGCTGACCTTCGGGCCTTCCCAGCATGAATCCATGAAACAGATTTGCATGAGTCATTGTCATGGACTGTAGGCCTCCGGCTGGATTCGTGGCGGGGTGGGGGGCATTGTCATGGGCTCTAGGTCTTCAACTGTACTCATGCAGATTATTGCCATGGGACCCAGGCCCTCAGCTGGATTTTCTAGGTCTTTAGTGTGTGGACAGATTTCCTGTACTCTCTTGGCATTTGACTCCGGATGACTATCATAAAATAATACTCTAACTGATGTGCTCCATATGTAACTGTTCTCCTTGCAGCCCCTGACTACAACAGTACCTTTCCATAGGCTCTGCTTGTTTGCTAAACTAGTAATTCATGCTTTGTAGATTTTTATTTAGCTCAGTTAACTTTTTATTAGTGTCTTTATTAAGCCCACTGATAATTTTATGTTCATTTTCTATGAAGTTATATTATGTTTGAGCTTGCAGAGCACATTTTTGAACTGATTTTTTCTTTGTTTCTTCTTTATCAATTAATATAATTCAGCTATTTTTGTTTGATTATCTCCTTAATGATGTCCCAGTGGTCAGCTCTGGAGGAGTTGCAAGTTTCTGAACACATTTAGTTTCCTTGTTTGTTATGTTTCTATTTTTATTGTTGTTGCTGCTGTTGGTATTGCTGTTGTTTGTCTTAGGGCTGGGTGACATTTAAAGTGAAAAGACCTTATTCCTAGTATGAACATCTGTTTAGTTAGTGTCTGCTTGCTAGCTATGTACTCTGAATATTGCTAACTAGAGACCTTTGCCTCTGTCCAGAGGTCTGACCACCTCTGTAATTCAGACAGTACAGAATGCAGTTTAATTGACCCAGCACAGTTTTCCAGAAACGAGCTACAATAATATTGATGACACAGACAAATCAGATACTGGCATAGAGTGAAAATCAATGAATAATAACAATTATGGCACCTCTGACCACCCCTGGCAGTAACAAAAAAAGTACCAATCATTGAGTTTAAGACACACTGAATATTGACATATCAAGGTAATTAGTCAAAGATTCCACTGCACAACCCTTAACAATGAAAGGAGTTGTATAATAGTCATATGGATACAAAGACAAACCAAATATTGACATGCAGTAAATAAAAATGCAACCACTATACCACCAATAGCAATACAAAACAAACCAATAATAATAAATGAATCAACTAAATGTAAAGACTAATAAAGTTTAATAGTAATATTAATAAAATGGAGGAGGGAAAGGAAAATTGAAGGAGATAAAACTTGAAAACTAAATGAAAGGAAGATGAGAAGAGAGAAAACTGAGAAAAAGCATCCTACTAAGTGGTAATACAAAAATAATAAAATGAAATAAAAGAAACTTAAAAGAACAACAAGAAAAAGAAAAACAGCAAAAGAAAGAAAAAACCCTAAACACACAACCAACACAAAGAAAGATAAATTAGTCCAAATTATTTCTCTCCATATGCTAATAAGTGGTATTTTCTGGGGTCTGTAGTATTGGAATCCACCAGACATGAGGAGGGATAGTGAATTACTAAGCCTTATTTTGTTTCCATAGTCACATTTTTAGGTGCAAATGTTGAGTCCTGCTCCATCCTTCCACCCTGGGACTATATTCACTTCAGGCATTACCAGTTGTCATGTTTCTCTGTGAGTCCCAAATTATTACTTCCTCCACCTAGATGTATAGTCCATTTTCTTGTGAGGTACTTGCCCTCCTGCAGAGGTCCACCTGTCCATGCACCCCAGGATGTGGCAACTCTCCAAGCGAGGTGCATACTGGTCATATTAGCAGATGGGAAAAGCAAACAGACCACTGTGTTCTGTGCTGGATGGAAGCAGTGGGGAGAATGTTGAAGCAGTCTTCTAGCCTTCATGGCAGTACTTTCAGATCCAGCCTCCTCCAAAAACACATGACTGGCTCCTCACTTCAGAAGGCAGGACCACTGTCTGCTTCCCTGCCTGAGTTTGTTGCTATTCAATATTATCAGGAGTTTTAGGCCTATCCTTTGTATTCTTCACAATGGTCTCTTTTGGCTGTCTCTCAACCAGTCACTATGGTAGGATGACCGGAGAAACCCTCACGTTGCTCTGTGATTTCTGGTTCCCAAACCAGTTTACTCATAAATAATTATCCCCTTCTCAAAATGACTCCTGATTAACCATCCTAAAATATGGTGGGTGCTGCACTGGTTTTCTTCTCAAACTCTAACATGCCATATGGAAAAAGTTACTTTCAGAATAAAACCCCATACTGTTTTTGGCAGTTTACAATAACCATGGAATTTTCTTGGGGTGAGCACCGCTTGGCTGGTCCATTGGTTTTACTCCATGTCCTGCTGAGCTTCTTCAGGCTTACTTTGTGTTTGTGGAGACAGGTCTCTCTCCCCAAGAGCTGGGGCTAGCATTCCAGACTGCTTCAATTTTCTTGCCTTTATGTCTTCAGATTCTCCTATTTTCTATAGTTTTTAGCTTTTATTTGATATCCAGGGATCTACATCTTTTTTTCTTAACCAAGTTGTTTTTCAGGTGCTTTGATTGCCAGTCCTTTAGAGGCTACAGTGTGTTGCCTGTCTTTACTGGACCATTTTAAGTCTCTTTTTCTTTCTTTAAAAAAATATCTTGCCATATAGCTATATTCAAACTCACAGTGTTCTTCCCCCCATGTCTCTACTGCCATGATTACAAGTACGTGCCATAGCATCCTTTTATGTGAACCATATTTTCTATTTTTTAGAAGTACAACTCTGCCATCATTTTCCACTTATTTTTGTTTCATGAATTATTGAGTTTTCTTTTCATTGACTCTAATCTTTACTTACTTTTGTCTTTCCAGTGTGCTTCCTCCTTTTACTTGGTTCTTTGCCTTTAAGCAGTGATTGCCCTAAGTTGCATGGTTAGATTTCCAAAGAAAACATACAATAGCAATTGCTGACTTCTTAGAATTTGTGAATATAATTGATGGAAATAATTTATTTTCTACCTTTTATAATTTAAACATAATATATAAAGTCAGATTAATGTAAAGACATAAATATAGAATAATTAATATAAAAATTACCCCTATGCTATTCACATACATTTATGAGTTGTTAATAGCTTCTCCCATACTTATCTCAGCTGTTTCTTGTGGAAATAGTTTTAGTAAGTTATGTATTATGTCACCCTGAATACTTATACATCTTTTAAAGAAAAGGGCATTTGTCCACATTATTTTTCTTTCTTTCTTTCTTTATATTTTTTTTATTTTAGCAAAGAGAAAAACAGAAAAAAGACATATAAAACAAAAACAACAAGCAAAAGAGACAAACAAATGACTAGAGTAAATACACTACACTAACATTGCAGGTTTACAAAATCGGATGACAGAAACTTGACAATGTTTGCAATATTGCGCATTGTTATCTTTAAAATGGTTACTTACATTAACAGATATAGACGTGTAAAATTCATCTAATCATATGAGCATTAACTGTTCTTTCTCAACAATGAATAGATTCAACAGTGTATTCATTCTAGTTATCTTACATATACATATATACAGGCTTATATCTTTTCCTCTTCCCTTTTCTCTTTCCGCCTTTTCCCTACCCAGTTTCTCTTGCTCTTTGAGCTGATGTCCACATTTTCATAATACCATTATCAACCAATAAACAATGTCTTTATATCATTAGCTGTGTGAATTTTGTATACACTTACCTCTTCCAGATTGTCTCCAAAAGTACCTTATAGTTCCATTGTTAACGGGAATCAATCACACTTGATTATTATCTCTTTGTAGACTCAATTTTATATTGTTTTCCATTTATTGCCTCCTCAAAACCTTCCTACTCCCCTTGCCACACAGAACATCAACTGACTGAAAAGATTGAGCCAGGAGCCCTGTGGGATACCCACAATTCTGGATTTGTCCAAAAGGACAAATTAGAAATTCTGTGTTATGTTAGATGTGTCGATGGCATCGGTTTGGAAAGCCTTATTATGAATGAAAAGGCGCAAATTCAGTATGGCAGATCCTCACTTTCCTAGATCCAAATCTTCTCTCTTATTTTAAGCCCACTTTGGAACTTTTCACAAGCACAGTGGAGTGCATTGTTAGGAAACTAATGAACTCCCACAGAACTTTCCCTTTTCCTCTCTTGTTTTAGTCTTCTGTTTTAGACTGTACTAGCTCAAAATATTGGACTTAAAAAGTAACAAACAGAATTGTGAAAAGTATATGGACTTCATATCAGTCCAGCTACTTAGCAGTTCTGACCTGAGCCTCAGTTTACTAATCTGACAAAAGAGAAACCATCTTCTCTCAGGAGTCCCTTTATTTGCTGTTCAGAACAATAAGGATAAAGAGAAGTAGTGTCTCCCACAAGACTGCCCAGGTCAATTCACCAAGTGATAGTGACCCTATAATTTCAAAAGATGCTAATAACAATTGGTGTTCTAGGTTGTATCTAAAGAAGACAGGAAAAAGGTCAGTATCGCAATGGAGTTGATTTCAGATCCTTTCATCTTATTCTTGGATGAGCCCACAACTGATTTTGACTCAACCATGGAATATGAAATTTTCCTATTCTTGAAAAGGTAAATGCTATGGAGATTTTCTTTTATTTATTTAATATAAATCATTGATTACATTTATGTACTTGGTGTTCTTAGTGCAGGGGACCCAAAAATACATGGCAGAATTTCTTCCTCTTAGAAACAATCAAGTAACAAAGATGTGCTGTTAAGAAAGATGAAACGAATATAGGGAAGGATGGAAGTGGTGGTGAGGTGGGCTGCTTTAGATAGTGGAGAAGTCAGAGAAGACCTCAGGTATGTGACACTTGAGCTGTGAGGGAGTAAGAGGGAGCTGCCTGGGTATGGCAGGAGAGAGCTCTAGTTGGAAGGAACACCAGGTGTCATGGGGACCTAGCAGACCTGCTGTGAATGGGACATCAGAGACACCACATGGCAGAACCTAGTGACTGAGGGGTATGGAGTTTGACTAGGGTATAGTCACAGCAAAATTCTATGGACTGGCTGTCTTAAATAACAGAAATCAGGTTTTACTTTTATAGCTTTGGAGGATAGAAGTCTTGAGTTCAAGTTGTCCCCCAAAGCTGCTGCTGCTTCTTCTGTGTCCTCTGTCACTAGCTTGTAGATGGCCATCACCTCTGTGCATGTGGCTCTGTCTTAATCTTCTCTTGGGTGGACCACCAGTCTCCTTAGGTCCCTCTCAATAAACTCATTTAATCTTAATTGCTACTTTGAATACTGTATCTCCAATGTCACCATTTTCTGAGGTGCTGAGGGTTAAGACTTTGGCACATGAGTCCTGGGACTGACATAGTTCAACCCATCACAGATAGAATAAGATGTGATGTGGGTCAGGTTGGTGGCAGATTAGCTTAGACTTTATAGGCCACTGTGAGAAGCATGGCTTTTACTGTCACTAAGGACCTATTTCAGAGTTCTAGAGCAGAGCAATGGCCACATGGAGAGACTGGGATTTGGGCCTTGGAGAGTGCGTGAATGCCAGGAAGGAGGCTGCTGAGATGTGAGGTTACCTTGACTAGGAAGGTTGGGGGAAGGTGCCGATCAGAGGATGGGTTCTGGATCTGTTCTGAAGACAGAACCAATGAAATCAGCTCAGGAATTGGATCTGGGGTGCAATGATAGAGAATGGAAAAATAGGTTAAGTAGACAGTCTGGAGAAAGGAGAATCAAGGGTGTTGTAGTCAGGGTTTGCAAGGAGAACAAGACAATACAGGACATATAATTTGCAGTATTATTTTAAAAGTCACCCAAAGAATCAAACACAATTAGCACAGGAAATCTGTTTTCACACTAAATTCATCAAAAAATCCAGCTGAGGGCACAGATCCCACAGCTGTGTCCTGCCTCAGCCCAATAGAAGAGAACCCAGGAGTGTCTCATGCAAGTCTGTTTCATGAATCTGAACTGAGAAGGACCAAAGGAAAGTGGTGGAAGCTACAAAGTCTGTGCCAGCAAAATGAAGGATCTGTGCCAGCAGGCCAAGGGCTTTGCACTGGATCCAGGAAACAACACTCAAAGTAAGGACCAGAGCTTCCTGAAAAGTACCACAGCAACAGTGAGGTCCTGAGCTCCTCCAATGATGAGAACAGTCAAGTTTATTAGCAGGAAGCCACTGCAACAATCTTCTCTAGGAGACTGGGCAGCACGCCATCTTCCCTTCTGGAGCCAGGAAACAATGCTTAAAGTAAGGAACAGAGCTCCCCCAAAGTGAACCACAGCCATTCTAGGCAACAACAAGATTCAAATCTCCTCCGATGATGAGAACAGCCAAGTTCATATCAGAAAAGCAGTTCAACCGTCTCCTCCAGGAGAGCCAATGACGACAGGAGAACAAGCAACACCCAGTAGAACCAACAACACTACCTCTTCCTCTCCAGTTCTCCTTTTATGTTGGCAACAATCCTCAGGTGGGCCATCTACACTCAGCATCTCACTGATTCAGTTCAGCTGATATTACAAGTTAGCCACCAGTTATGAATCTACCACAAAAAGTATGTCCACCAACCACATGTAGTGATGCACATCTGTAACACCAACTACCTGTGAGTCTGAAGCAGAAGGATCTCAAGTTCAAAGGCGCCCTGATCACTTAGGGAGACCACGTGTAAATAACACGGATGAGGTGTAGTTTCATTATAGAACATCTGCCCTGCTTTGCATGAGGTCCTTGGTTTGATCCCTAGTACTGCAAACCAAAAGAGAAAAAGAAAGCTATGTCAGGAACATTTACAGGAAAAATGTCAAAAGTTAAGATTTGGACGTCTTTAATATTAAAAGTAATTTCAGCAGGGACACACCACTCTAATCATAGTTACTTGGGAGACTGAGAGAGGAAATTTGAAAGTTTGAGGCTAACCTGAGAATATAACAAGCCCTTATCTTAAAAATAAAAAGGAAGGGAAAGGAAAGAAAGAAAAATGTCAAACCAAAGAAAAGTTCAAGAGTAGTACAAAGAAAATCACACTTCCTTCACCTAGATTCAACAAGTATTACATTTTTATTTGCTGCCCCCTCCCTTTCTACCCATTACATATTTTTCTTACCTCATGCCCTAACATCTCTAAATATTCCTGAGCACAACTTCAGGAAATGAGAACACTTCACCTTACCCCTGCACCATGAGGTAGTGACTTTACCACCATTCAATCTGCAGGTTCCAGTTGGATGTCACCAGCTGTCCCTGTAGTGTCTGTTATCTTTATGCCTCCAGATACTCTCCTGAAATACATCTTTTCTAGCTTTGCTGTTTTTTTCTTAACCTAAAAGCTTCCACATCTTTGTTGTATTTTATAGGGCTCTCTAGAGAAATGCAATCTCTGTATTATCTATTTATCTATTTAGCATCTTGTGGTATATCCATCTGTCAACACGTCATACAGGCATATGTAAATACACACACACTCTGTCTCTGTCTCTGTTTCTGTCTCTCTCTGTCTCTCTGTCTCTCTCTCCTTCTTCCCTCCCTCCCTTTTTCATGCAGGAGAATTTGGCAAGAAGTCTTACAGAATCAGAAGTGGAAGAGTCCACAGTGGCCATCTAGACACTTTTGAGCTGCGGGATCCAGTGTCTTCTCAGTTCAAAAAGCTGGAAGCTGCAGGACAAGAGGGTTCAAGGAAGCAGCACCAGTTTGGGAGTGAAAACCTGGAGGCTCCCTGGGGAGTCACTGGTGTGAGTCTAGCTTGGAAGGCTGAAGAAAGTGGAGTTTGGGATCCTGGGCAATGACAGCAGCAAAAGTGCACCAGCTCAAGCAGAATGGAGCTTTTGAGATGCAAGCTGAATTCCTGCTTTTTTCCCTTTCATTCCTTTCATTCTGAGTAGCACCTGTTGGCTGGTGCTACTCAGAATCAGGGAGTCTTCACCCCAGAATTTACTCATCTAAATCCCAGACAAACAAGGCAACACCCCCCACATACAACTAGAAGTGTGCTTTTTTAATCTCCTAGGCATTTCTTAATCCAGTCCAGTGGACATGTGCCTAACAGTCACACCTGTGTCCCATGTCCTTTTGAGTCTTTGGATCTTTCACCCTGGGTGCGTCCCAGGGTCCATGAGCAGATTCAGCTCACAAAATGGTGTTGGTGCAACAGGAGTTTGAAACTTCGGCCATGTGATCGTGTTAGTGTCTGTTAGCTTTTCTGCTGTGATATTGCTATTTTCCAATTTGAAATTCACAGTATTTTGTGTCGCAGTTAATGAGCTGTTGTGTCAGTTATTTGTTCCTCATGAAATTGCACTGCACTTGTTTTAGCAAGTGCTACAGTGGTTGCCTGCCATGCAGTAGTTTATGCTCTATGTAGGGATGGGATTTCTATCCTTTTTGTTTCCTAATTGGTGCAGTGGGAGGCAATCTGTTTGTCTTTTCTATTTTTAGTGAAATTAATCTTATTTGGCCAATGGAAGCCCCTTCACTGTGGCTTTTGTGTTTTTTGTCATTTTCCTGATTATTCATTTATCATTTTTTATGTTATTGTCAGCATGATGCTCCAGGCTCAACTTACGTGTTTCCTGTGTCTGCAGTTTCTTCACGAGTCCTGGTTCATTATAGTGTTGGTAACATTTAGAAACTAAGATCCAATTGCTCAGTTTGCTCATTGCTACTGGAGTGCCATTGCTTCTGAACTCCTTGGGTACAGACCTTGAAAATATAGGCATATGAGTGTGTGTTTATGGGTCTATAAACTACAGAAATGTACTTGTACATTTATTTGGAAATATACTGAATACAAATGCCTATATATATAATATATATTTACATATATATGTTTATCCAAACGAGGGTATCATGAATGATAACCACCCATACCACTACAAAGTTACATATCCAGAACATATATATACTGTATGTGTATATATATATGTATATGAATATATGTAAACTGTGTATGTGTGTGTGTATATATATATATATATATACATATATGTATGTATAAGACTGATGTAAACATACATCTGTAACTATTCCTGTTTTTGTTAATTTATACATACCTAAAAGTTCATGAATGCATAGTGTTTCTAATTCCAATTCCACACCTCAGTTTGTTTTTCCCATTTGTTGTCTTCATGTTTGTAGGTGATTTTGGTGTGCTCATGGTTCCTATTATCTCAATATATTTAGTTACTGACTCAGTCAAATAATTTAATTGTTTAATGCAAACAATCTAGTTTCTTTGGCTACTTCCTTTGGACACTGCCTTTGGGAAACCCTTCTACCTACTGTTTTTAACCTGCCAGACACACTTTCTTTGCCTTCCTTTCCAACATTGCTTTACTTCTTCTCATGTTCTAGCCCTGAGGGGCAAGTCTCTGTGCCAGGAAAGAAGAGATAGGAAGATGGCAAGTTGTCTAAAGAGACTTAAACATCTCAAATTTGGAGTCTCAATTTCATGTATAAGTGAAGATGCCAAGTTATGGGTGTAAAGTTCAGGCCCTGCTACAGAACATTTTTATTTTTGTTATCAGTAACTATGCTATGTTAATAGTGTTTATTAGAAGATTATGAGTTGGCTCAGAACACTGTGACTATCTCTTTTGTTTTGAACTGAATAGCACACCAGCATCTTTCCTCACTACAAGAGTTTTAAACGGTCCTTCTCAGGGGCCTCAGCATGCTTATCACATAAAATCTGGTTAAAATACAAATTCTGTTTCCATAGGTCTGAGCTGGAGTTCAAAATTACTCATAGGAGACTCTAAAACAATATGGTGGTAATGATGCTACTGGTTCTCAGACCACATTTTGAGTAGCAACGGTCTCAGTCAATTCCACTTCCTTCTTCAAATCCTTTACCAGCTCCCTATTGCACACCAAAAAATTTTTTTTCAGTTTCTGAATGAAAGGTTAATCATGAGCCTGCTTTGCTCCTTTTTAGTTTTTTTTACTTAAATTTTTCAACTAGCACCAATTTACACACAAATAGACAGTCCTTGCTCTGTGATACTGAGCTGCTTGATTACTGAGTAGAACTTTTTATTTCACATTTTGTTCACCTTGACCTGCAGCCAAATGTCTTTGGTCTTCTTAGTTCATACTTGTTGTGCCTTTTGATGTTTTCCTTGTATCATCTTCAGGCTGGGTTATAAGTCTCTTGTTTTGCTTGTAAGGAATCATTTGCTACTTCTATTCTGCGCTGTATTGAATTTACTGATCTTCCAGCCTGATTTTTTTGAGGTAGAACATCTTTGAGCACATAACAGGTCCTTATCAAATTCACAAATTGAAGTGATTCTTCTCATAAGATAATTTTAGTGACAGTGTTGAACAGAGATTTTAACTATTGTTTTCACCGCCCATAGGAATCACTCCTGTGAACAGGCAGTTCAGCACTGCTTCTGCCATGCTATTTGACCAGAAATCATATCTTGACTTCACTTGTTTCTGACTTTAACCCCTCAGCCTGCTCCTTGACTCTTGAAGTCTTATCTGTAAAATAAAGGAAATAATATTATGACTGCATTATAACATTATGAAAATTGAAATAAGTTTATTAAAATTGAATTAAGCATTTACATGCTTAATTGAAATAAGAAATTGTTTATTTCAATTAAGCATGTAAATGCTTAATTCAATTTTAACAAACTTATTTCAATAAACACATAGTAAGTGTCCAATAATGTTAATTGTTAAATCAAAATTATCAAAAATCACTTTTGTTGATTCCAGACTTTTGATCATCCTTTAAGCAATCTTTTTGATAAAAATATTAAGTTTAAATTCCCCAACTATGAAATAGATAATATGAGGTAAGGGCAAAGTTTTGTAAAATCATTCAAACAGGGAACAAATAACCCAACAAGAAGAATGAATAAGGTATTTTACTTTAAAAGTACAAGACTCAATCACTAACAGATTTGTTGTTTTCCTTCTCTCAAAGTAGAATTTCTAAGCAGGGGCGAACAATCATCTTCTCAACTCATCCAACCCGGTATTCCATCTTCAAGATGTTTGATAGCCTCACCTTATTGGCCTCAGGACAACTAGTGTTCCATGGTCCTGCACAGAAGGCTTTGGGCTACTTTCAGTCAAATGGTATGGTTGACTTTTTATGCAACTGGTCCTTCATGCGTAGAATCCTGGGAGAGAACTGATGGGAGTTGACAGGTGTGTTGTACCTTGCATTCCACCCCTCTGAAACACCTTTGGTCAGTTGGGTGTCACAAATTCTCTTCATTCATAGCACTGTGTTATTTAACTCTCATTCCTGTTGCTCTCCTATTTCAGTATGCATGCATTCCTGTGTCTGAGTGCTCCCCCTGGCCTTCGTGTGTTCTGCTCCCAGGTGTGGTGACCTTTCCCTGATAGTTCAGTAGTTCACGTACTTGTCTTACAGCCCATTGTTCTGTCAGCTGAAGAGTTGTCAAAAGCTCCAATATTATTGTCTTATTGGTTGTAAAACAGGTCATGGTTTGTCAATTTTTCCTCATGCAAATGATCTTGCTCTGCCTTCATCAGGGCTCATGGAGTTGATATTTCTTCTTCTAATAACATGAGATTGATGAATTAGGATGTGAATGGGTTTGAGTGACTTGTTAATCGATACAATGACTAACATCATATCTGACTTTGATAGAATAATGCTTCTAACATTCCTGAGCTTCTTACTTCTATTTCCAACTGAATAATGTGATCTTTTTCTTGGATCATGCAATGTGCTTCATTTTAGAGATATTTCAATATGATCTTAGAAATTTCTTCATGATGCCAAATACAGTTTTAAATATTCATTAGCCATTTTCCTTAAATTGTTGTTAATCTGTCATTCAAAATAATCAGCATTGCAAAAAATTCCTGAAGAAAGAAAACATTTGGCTCTGAGCTGAGAGGGAACCAACAGACCAAAGAACTACTCAGACAAGTCCAGCTGGGCGAGTAAATGAGATTATTAGGGTTTCCTTAGAGAACAGTGGACAGTGTTAGGGTTTTAGCACTGCCAATTTCACCTCCTCCCCCTCCCCACACACTACGCTAGGCTACTGATTTTATAGCACATTAATTAAAACAGACTAAGTAGGATCTTCAGGAAAAGTTGTGTACATTCCATTCCCATTTCATTCTTATCAGGAAACTCCAGCTGTGTCAGTATGCACTGTCAGCTGCAGGGACAGATGACCCCGCATGCAGACTCAGTACCTGGGAGTGGCTGGGGCTTGGGCAGATCAGCTGATGGTGGTGAGAGCATGGTGCACACAAAATCAGTAATTCTCACTACTAGCACATGAGTTAGGAAGCCCAGAGGAGGTAAAGCTATATGTCAAATTTGAGGCCACGTTCAGATGATAGAGTTACAGGAAGTTGGGACTCAGGGATGCTGTGCTGGTCATGTTCTCTTGAGAATTCTTGTCTGGGGATTTGTTCTCTGTTTGCAGTTATGGCAGCAGGACAGATGATAATTTGACCTGCATTTATTAGATGGAAAAGCACTCATTGCTAACATGTGTGCTTCTGTTCCAGAATTCTCTAGAGAAACCCAGATCGAAATCTAACTATGAATTTAAGTATTTTTTATTGGACCCATCTTTAGGTTTAGGAAAAAGTACTAATAATCACCAGAGTATATTGATAGCTCTTTGAGTTTCATAATTTATGACAGGTAAAGATTACTCTAAGATGAACTGAAGAGTCAAAGAATGGGATAGTGTGTGTGTGTGTATTAAATGTGTATATACTACAAACATATAAATACTTGATTTGTAATATATAAAATATTTATATGTATATTACAGATACATATTTTATTATATGTGTGTATATATATATGTGTGTGTATGTGTGTATTATATATATATATATATATATATTTTTTTTTTTTTTTTTTTTTTTTGCAGCACCTGGGATCGAACTCACAACCTCATGCCTGCCAGACAGGCACTTAAGCCACTGAGCCAAACTCCCGGCCCTAGTTTTATGAAACAGGGTCACACTATGTAGCTCAGGCTGGCCTTGCACTCGCATGGTAGCCCAAGCCAGCCTTGAACTATGTGTATATATTTTTATAAATAGTTAATTTACAATAGACTGTAAGTATGGAATTTTTTTTTTGCTTGGAGATAGAGAATTATTGAAATATTGTTTGATTTGAATATGTAAGAGGAAATAATACATTATTGAGGAGAGAAGAGTGTAAAAAGAGGAAGAAATTGCTAGTTTCTGTGTTTCCCAGCATCATCTCATCATCTCTGATAGGGAGTCCACTCTATTTTCCAAGAGTGTAAGGTTTGTGTACCTGGGTTGCTTTCATTCACAGGTTACCACTGTGAGCCCCACAACCCTGCATACTTCTTCCTGGATGTGGTGAATGGAATCCCTGCAGCTTCCATAGCAGGCACAGAGGGTGAGGACTGGAAAGGTATGTGACTCTCTTGCATTGACATTTTTAGCTGAGTTGGCTGAAGTTTAGCAAAGTGATAGTCATTGAAACAAGCCTTTGTGAATTCATGTCATTTTAGCATTCTGATACCAGTCAACACACATTGTTGTTCATAAGTCTTAAGGTTGTTTTTTATTTAATTTACAAATGATCATTACTATGTTTTTTTGTTTGTTTGATTTGCAGCACCGGGGATCAAACTCACAGCCTCGCGCCTGCCAGACAGGTGCTTAAGCTGCTGAGCCAAATTCCCAACCCTAGTTTTTTTTTTTTTTTTTTTTTTTTTTTTTTTTTTTTTTTTTTTTTTTTTTTTTTTTTTTTTTTTTTTTTTTTTTTTTTTTTTTTTTTTTTTTTTTTTTTTTTTTTTTTTTTTTTTTTTTGAGGTAGGGTCGCACTATGTAGCTCAGGCCAGCCTTGTGCTCACGTTGTATCCCAAGTTGGCCTCGAACTCACAACGCTTTGCCTACCTCAGCCTCCTGAGTGCTGGGATTAAAGGCATGCGCCACCACGCCTGGTTAAATTAAGTAATAAAAATAAAAATTCTACTGATTGTCTATGTTGCTGCCAGTCAAGAGGGTAATTTCCATTAAAACTTTAGTGTGCAATATTTTCAAAATAAAAAAATCTGTAGTTTGTGTATTTGCACATAATAGAAAACAAGGACTAGATGTCTATATTAAGAACTATATATCTAGGACCAGGGATACAACTCAGTGGCACAGTTACTGCCTGGAAAGCATGAGTTCTTGAGTTTGATTCCTGCCACGCACACAGAAAAAGAATTTTATCTCTATATGATAAAAAATCATGTTTTAATAATTAGTATCCAAGTTGTTATGAAAAGTTCAATAAGTTTGTTATATCCATAAGATTATGCCAGTAGTTGGGTCAATTAGCTGCAATTTTTTACTAGATAAAGCAATGACAAAGCTAGTAATTTTTTTGTGCATACTCCAGCTTTGAATTTAGGTGATATTCAAAGAAAAGGTGTACAGAAAAATAGGTTAGGTTAGTTCTTATTTATGTTTCTCTTCTTTACCCACTTTTATTCTAAATTCAATTTCACTGAAGAGCCATTCAAGAGAGACAAGTCAGCCACAGAAAAATTAGTTAAGGCTTATGCTGAATCTGACTTCAACGAAGAAACAAAAGCTGAATTACGTAAACTCTCAGGTGGTCAGAAGAAAACACGTTCAGTCCCCAAGATCACCTATGCCACCTCCTTCTGTCATCAGCTCGGATGGATTACCTGGCGTTCACACAAAAACTTCCTGGCTGATCCCAAGTCCTCTATACTTCAGGTAATCTGACAGACTGTTTAACTATGCCTTGAAAAACTCATGTGGGAGCCATTTGGCTCTACTGTCATTGACTTCGGTATTATGCTTATTTTCTGCCCACCCTTCCGTTTGTTTGTCATCTCTATTCCAATTGGAATAAAGGAAGAGTCAAAAGAATGAGTGAAGCACAATTAAATTTTTCTTATAGAAAGCTTTACTTGTGATTTCTAGGACTATGAATCTCTAGAATGTTTTGATTTATACAAGCTATCATAGATAATCAGTAGAATTTTTATTTTTTTGAAAAATGGAAACTAAAGACAGTGTCAGCTGTTTTTAGGGTTTTCTAGTACTATCTGATTTCATCCACGGTTTTCTTCCACAACTTCAACAAAAAATCAGAGATTGCGTTTTGGAATTGTAATACTGTTGTGAATAAAAATAAAACTCTATGTTCAACGGGTCATGGTGGTGCATGCCTTCAATCCCAGCATTGTGGGATTGAGACTGGCTTGGGCTACAACTTGAGCAAGGCTGGCCTGAACCACATAGCGTGACCCTGTGTTGAAGAAAAAAAAAAAAGTCCAGAAGTTTGGTTCGGTGGGTTAAGCACCTGTTGCGAGGTTGTGAGCCTGTTCCCCAGTACTGCAAAAACAAACAAACAAACAAACAAACAAAAGAAACCTCCATGTTCTTATGGGCCCTATTTCTTATGAATGAAGAGGAAATAACTGAATAAAAAAAATACCACATTTAGTGGCACATTTAGTGCTGTAATCCCAGTACTCAGGAGGCTCAGGAAGGAGCATCTCAGTGAATTCGAGGCCAACCTAGGACATATAGAGAGACTCTGTCTCAAAGAAAGAAAAAGAATGGAATAAAAAGAAATAAAATATATCCTATGTGAGTTGGCAGAAGAGTCTATACAGAAAAATATATGCAGAAAAGTGACAGAGAATGGCGAGGGAGAGAGAAGGAGGTCAGAGGAAGAGGGTTATTTTGCAGCTGAAGTCAGGAGATGGAGGAACCTGAGTCACTGAGTTCACATCAGGGTAGTTTGTGCTGTCCACTGTTTAAGGGAGGTGACTGTGTGCCACAGTTCTGTTCCCTAAAATTTATCTTCCTTATTTAGAGAGTTTAATCTTTGGAAAAGTATAGATTTGTGAAAATGTGTGCATTTTATATTCAGGTAGTAACCAGACTTAGTAAAACTGTTCACTTAGCAGTTATCTCCCTTAATTAAGATGAGATAATGTTTTCTCCTTTTGCCTGGACTTGTGGTTGTTGTTGATTATCACTCCTTAAGATTTTTTGTTGTTCTTAGCCCTTATGACACAAAAAGTCATTCATTCTCTCTTACTCTGTTCTATGGCCTCTGGTATTATTTTTCAAGTTTCTGCTGGTTTCTGAGCTTCAACATTTTCCCTGAGTTATACATCTCAAAGAGTAAGTGCTCTCCAGGTGTCTGGATCCTGTACCTGAAGAGAAGCTGGTGTTCAGTAGACGCTTCAAACAGACTGTCATTGAACCCCCTTAAAATGATATTTCTTTTGCTCTTCAAGCTGTTCTTTACCCTTGCATAGTATTTATTATAGATTTTGGATCGTATATACTTTTTCAGTTTCTTACACTAGGGAGACAATACGGTATTTACACATGTGGGTTTGATTTATCTCACTTATGAGTATGGTCTCAAGTCGTGACCATTTACTTACAAAAGTCTCAATGCAATCTTTCTTAATAGCTGAGTAGTATTCCATTGTATAAAAATACCACATCTTTTTTATCCATTCTTTGATTGGGGGAAAGAGGGAAGGGAAAAGGAAACTATATAAATTTGTACATATGTATATGTAAGATAACTAAGGCGAACACACTGCTGAATGTATTCGTTATTGAGAAAGAACAATTAATACTCATATGATTAGATCAATTTTACATGTCTATATCTGTTAATGTAAACAACCATTTTAAAGATAACGATGCGCAATATTGCAACCATTGTCAAGTTTCTATCATCCTGTTTTGTAAACCTGCAATGTTACTGTTGTGCATTTACTCTAGTTGTTTGTTTGTCTCTTTTGCTTTTTGTCTTTGTTATATGTGTCTTTTTTTTTCGCTTAAATAAATTTTAAAAAATGGTATTACTTATTCCTTTTCTGGTACTGGGGATGAAAGTCAAGGTCTTGCATATGTTGGCAAGCTTTCTGCTGTTTACCTATATATTTTATG
The DNA here is from genome assembly GCA_004363535.1 of Dasyprocta punctata. Taxonomy (NCBI): domain Eukaryota; kingdom Metazoa; phylum Chordata; class Mammalia; order Rodentia; family Dasyproctidae; genus Dasyprocta; species Dasyprocta punctata. The sequence continues at coordinate 29,422 of RJWM01006957.1, read as the reverse complement.
TATTTCTAACTGTGAGAGAAAAGATATCACTGTATCACTTTAACCTTTTGAAGTATAAAACTGCATGTTCACTGACTCAGAAGTTGTGAGTTCACTTTAGGTAAAATTCTACCCACACGGACTGTTCGCACAGTGACTTCTCCAAGTGTCTGCGTTGCTCTGCTCCCTGTGTGGCACTCACAGGTCCAGCACCTGAGCTGGGCACTGAATCAGCAGTGCCTGGCAGTCACTAGGAAGAATCTTAGCTTTTCCAGGAGTCTGCTTTGCTGTCCTTTCAGTTCCTAAACCAAGAATATCCTGATTTTCGATTTAATTTGTCAAGTAGTCTAATAAAGTATACTACTTGATATTTTCCCATGGACCTTGGCCAGATCCTGTGAAGTGTTTATCTAAATGGAGAGTTTTGATTATCATTCCGTATTCCTTATGTTAATATAAATGATATGCAAAATATTTACCTCTAATTGAAACTCTTTCTTATCTTTTTTCCATCTTTCCTTTTGAAAAGGTAATTGGCACAATCACACTAGGGCTGGTTATAAATGTCATTTTCCGTTGGCTGAGGAATGGTTGTACTGAAATACAGAATAGGTAAGTAAATTTGTATATGGATTTTGAAGAACTTCAACTGCTTTGTAAAGTCTGAATTCATGATAAGTACATGATATCACTGTTTATTATGTGGTAGGTCAATTTAAATACTGAATGAGTTTGTTTTCTTCTTTACATGGGTAATTTTCTTTCTTACATGGGGACTTATGTATGTAGAGGTAAAATCTGCCCTTTTTACTCTTTTAATTGTGGAGTTCAGTCATATCAAGTACATTCTTGTTGTGTAAAAATTGCCTTTACCTTCTGCAATGTTTTTTGTCTTATGAAATGGAATCTCCATGCCCATTAAAGAACAACTCTCCATATTCTCCCTCCCAATATCTGGCTAACATGATTTTACTTTGTGTCACTAAATTGAACTACTCTAGGAGCTTCATATTTGTGAAGTCATAAGTATTTGACTCTTGGTCACTCCTTTATTTCCACTGTATCATTTCTTCAGGGTTCAATCCCAGTTGTAGAATATGTCACAATTTCTTTATTTTACAAGGCTGAATATGTGTCTATTGTAACGTACATCCTAAATTTTACTTATCCATTCACTTATTGAGGGAATTTTTCATTACATCTTCTTTTTGGTTACAATAAACAATGCTGCTATAAGTGTACTGAAGTGTAGAATAGGTAAGTCAATGTGGGTCTGAAGTTTGAAGAAATTCTGTTGCTTTTGTTCAAAGTAAAAAAAAATCCATTAAGAATTTGTATTTATGATGAACACAGGGTAAATGTTACTGTTTTTATGGGGTAAGGTGAATTGAAAACTAAATGAAAGAGTTAACAGTTTTCTTTCTTACACATGTAAGTGTGTAAGTAGGAGTAAAGTACACATGATGAAAAATGTGCCCTTTTTACCATTTTTAGGTATACAGCTCAGTCATACCAACTACATTCCCATTGTGTAACTACCCCACCCATAAGTTATTTTCCATATTCTGAAATGAAATCTCCATACCCATTATAAAACAACTCATAACCAACCTTCCAATACCTGATTTACCCTGTTTTAATTTCTGTCTCTGAATCTAGCTATTCTATGACCTTCATATACATGGAGTTACAAGTTTTGTTCTCTTGGTCACTAATTTGTATTCCTCGGCATAATGTTCTCAGGGATCATTCAAATTGTAGCATGTGTCACAATTTATTTCAGAAGTAGAATTACTGGACCACGTGGTAATTGTGTTAATGTTTTGAGGAACTGCCCTACTGTCTGCCACGGCACCTATATATATCATTTTGCACACTTGCCAGAAGTGCACAAGAGTTCTGGGTTCTCCACATCATCACTACACTTGATACTTTTTACTTGTTTCAATAATAGATCCACTGCACCTTTGAGCAAGATCTGTTCAATTCCACTGCCCACTTTAAAATTGGATTGTTTGAGTTTGTTCTTATATTGCTGTTTTCATGGTCCTGGGATTGATCCTTATTAAATGTATGACTTGCATACATTTCCCCCCACTGTGTGGATTGTCTGTTCAATCTGTTAAGAGTGCTTTTTATGGATAGATATGTTTAATTGTGATGTAGTTTTATCTGATTTTTGTTTTGCTGTGAATCTATTTGTTTGGTTTATTTTATTTGACATTGAACAGTAGCAAAAGTGGGTAGAATTCAGTTTTCTTTTTTTATTGTTACGTGGGAAGCATTTCTATTAGTGGTGTGATCCTGGCCTGTTATCATTCATAATGTTTCCGTGAAAATCTAGTTACATGATGAGAATTTTAATGGTGGTGTCATATTTGAGCGTAGGTGTTCTGGACCATCTCAGGCCACAAGGTGCTCTTCTTATTTCATGTTTGGAGGACTGCTCTTTCCCAGGCCCTAGGATCTGTGCTCATCACCCCGTATCCTCAAGTTACCTCCTTATGGGCATAGGGATGGATGTTTCATCCCTAATCTACTATTGAGGAAAGCTGAGGAGGCTTACATTGAATATTTTGATGTCTTCAAAAGGTTGATTGTTTTTGGAAGAAAGAGAAGACATAAAGGTCAATTAATTCTTTGTTCGGGTGAAGTAAGTTTTCTTTTCATAGAATCATGTAGCATCACTCTATAGTAAGATGATTATTACAGCTATTTTCAGAATTATGTTATTTTTTATCTTCCCTGGATTCTGAGATCTCTGAGTTGTTTCTAAATCTGCTAGCACTTGTTTTGCACCCTGCATAGGTGCACAGAACACATTAATCCAGAGCATTCTATGTCACAAGATCAAGGGGCTGTGAACCTTGTCTATAAATAGCAGAGAACATTTGGAAAAGTATACAGAATCCTGCCATCAACCAGAATTTTAAAGATTAAAGAAGAATCTAACCATGAAATTCTTAGTGTAAAACTTCAGAGGGATTAAGAAAAGTTTTAGCTATTTCTATGTGGCTATTTCTTTTTATTTTTTATTTTTTGAGAAGTTGAGCATTACCTTGTTATGATCAGTATTTTTACTTATGTTTATTGCTATTTTTGTAAGAATTTGTGTTATGTGAATTTGTGTAAGGTGATATATGAGTGTGCTTTGTCTAATAACTCTTGGGATAATTAGGGATTGTTTCTTTTATTAGAAAAATTGTCTCAGCATCATCTCTGAGCCAGATTCTTAAAGTACTCTTCAGAAGTGACTATCAGTACTTCAGTATTAGAAATTCCTTCTTCTGTCCTTCATTTTCCTTCCACATCATTTACTTTCTTTTTATGAACTTTAAAACTAAAGCAACTAAATGAATGTTTAAACCTTTGAGACTTTATTTAGCTTCCATTTCTTTGTGTATAACTTAGGAATGATACCTGGCATTTTTGTTAGTTAAATTGAAGATGGCAGTATTTTTATGACCTATATATCAGCTCCGGGTGTCATGAAAATATTTCATACATTTGGCTCTTTAAACCATGGAAGTTTATTTTTTCTCATTCCTGGAGCCAGGAATCTGTGGTCAGATTTCCAATCCAGCAGAATCGGGCTCCTGTTTGGGCCCCATCCTGCCTGGCAGATGGCCACCTTCTCTTTGTTCCCTCCCATGACTGAGAGCTCTCTGTCAATTCTTCTCTTTTTAAAGATGTAAACCCTCTCTGGAAAACTCCACTCTGATGAATTTGCCTACCTTAGTACCTCTCAAAGCAGTAATGGTGAATCTTTTAGAGACCGAGTGCCCAAACTGCAAACCAGGACCCATTTATTTATTGCAAAGTGCCAACACTGTAATTGAACCTGAATACTGAGGTTTTACTTTAGAAAAACCAACTCATGACACCAACACAGACAGAGCTCTGCATGCCTGCTCCGGTACACCTGCCATAGATTCATGACCACTGTCTCAAAGGATGTATCCTCCAAATGCAATAACACTGAGGCTTCAGATTCAACATGTGAATTTAGAAGAACACAGTTCAGCACACAGAAGCCTAAGACCATGAATTTCAAAATGCGCTATAATATGGGCTCACGTAGGACCCACATGGAAACAGATGGGGAAGAGACTTCACAGAGTCATGCATCCCACTCTCTTTTAAGAAAAGCAAGTCTACCTTGTTATTTTATTTTAAAAATCTGTTTAGTGTTATACCATCTGTTGAAGGTGTTCTGTGGGTAGAAGACTGACTTACAAATGTTGAACTGACTGCACTGGTGCCTTTGTCCCTGCAGAGCTGGTGTGCTATTCTTCCTGATGGTCTACCAGTGTTTTAGCAGCATGTCAGCCATGGATATCTTTATGGTTGAGAAGAACATTTTTATGTGAGTAGGTCCCTGCACCAAGGGACATAAGTGGCTGTTGGTGTAATTGATCACATCCAGAATTTGACCAAGGATGGAGTTCTAGGAATCACCACTATTTTCCTCTTTTTTATTTGTTAATTGACAAGTAAAAATTGTATTAAAATCATACGTATTTTTGTGCACACCATGAGCTTTTGAAGTACAGATGGAGACTAGAAATACTAACTGACAAAAAAGCAGTCATGTATGGCATGGAAAATTAAGATTGTGTGAGGCCTGCTACCGTAAGAAAGGAGTTTAAGGTTAAGGGTATGGTTAACAAATCTCATTAGTGCAGGGAAAGCAGCACTAAAGGGAATCAAAAGAATCTTTTGGTCTTAGGAAGTAATTGGTCATGACACAGGCAAGAAAAATTTGAGAGGCCTAGTGAACATTAAATGGTAAATTAAACCTCAAAATGGAGGTCAGATATAAAGTTGTCAAAGAATGTGACCAACTTTATCCCTCATTGGATGGAGGGGTGGGAAGGGCAGCTTTATACTAATGAGCAGATTGGTTTGGCTTCTCATCTTCTTCAAGAGTGGACGATATGTGCCCATACAGTATTTACATCCAAGGAAAGGAGTCACCTGAGAAGGTAGAAGTGAAAACATCAGAATCAGAGTTTGGGATTGCGGCAGGACAACATCAGAAGAGGAAGATCAGGGTGTAGTAGTTCACAAGGTTATACATTAGACGTGCTATCAAAAGTCTTTTTCTTTCATATGTAATTAGAAGCAGTAGAAAGAATTTAATGACTTACTGCTATCTGAGATCCTCTCAAGTTATGTCAGCTTCTTCAAATTCAGAAGTGGGGGGGAAGAAAAGTTCCATGGTCACTGAGATTAGCCCCTGAAATGCTGCTCTTCAGAAAGAGTCAATGTCAGAGGAGTTTCTGGGTTAGGACTTACCACATTCTCTGGCAAGAATGAAGAGAGAAGAATCCATGCAGCTGGCGGGGGTTCTGAGCCAGTGTGGGTGGCAGCAAGAAGGAGTGTTTTGGGAGAGCAGGTCACCATGAGAGCCTCCCGAGGATGTTATCCAAGGGTGCTGGCCCCTGAGTGAAGAGGGGGATGGGAGACATGCAGCATGTGGAAAACTGGCATGTTTGGCCCCTGTTAGAAACATAAGTCTGTGCAGCAAGTGTCTCTGCCCACCGAAACTAGTCTAGGACGGATGACGTGTGTATGTTTACGTGTTTGTTTTTCTACAGGCACGAGTATATCAATGGATACTACAAACTGTCATCCTATTTGTTTGGAAAACTGTTATCTGAGTTGCTACCCACGAGGTTCTTGCCAAGTATTATATTTACCTGTACTCTATACTTTGTGATTGGTAAGTAACAAGAAAAGAGGTTGTCTTTAGTCTTGTATCTGAGGTGAAGCCAGTTCTCTTTAAAAGCATTTTTCCAGTTTTATCAACCAAGTCATAAACTAGTGATGCATGAATCCACTGTACATTCTAAAGTAGTGGTACAATGTGGAGATTTTTCTCAAAATTTGTTTTTAATTGAATTTTAAAAGTATTTATAAGCTACATTTAGGGAGAGATATTCTGTGTCATATACAAATATGCAATAAATTATAAAACTATGCTGGGGACTATGCTGGAGGATTATTTTTTCTCTGTCTTCCTACATACATATCTATATAGGGGTAAAATATAAATAGTTAAGAAATATAGCTGCTATCTATAGGTATATATGCATAGACTGACAAACTTATGCAAACGAGAAATTCTGCTTCTAACACACACTACAGTGTAAGAACAAGTAACAGACCTTAAACCTTCCATTGTATAAAGGAGAGCTGTGTCATAAAGTGTTAGATGTGGGGCGCTGGGCGAGAGCTCAGTGATTGAGCACTTGTGCAGCAAGTGCAAGGCCTTCTATTCACTTCCTGGCCCGGGGGAAAAGATTTAAGCATGGAACCCAGGCTCCCAGACTCCTGATCAGGGTTCTCCATATGTTCCCAAATCTTTACCTATTCCCTCATCATAGTTACAAAGCAGTTTATGAAATTGAACTTAGCCCATTCTACATGGGAGAGGTTCCCTGTGCTTTGACAAAGGACTCTTAGGTTATGGGGGCCTGTCCTTCTCCCAGGTAGTAAAACCCCGGGGAGGTCTTGGAGAGCTGACCCCAGGCTCCTCACCAGTGCAGTGAACACTGAGTACTGTGGAAATGTGTGAGAAGATGATTGGCTGTTGCTCAGTTTCCTGTGAGCAGAGAAGGCAGTAAGTAGGGTTTTGGTCAATCCTTTTGCCTGGAGCTCTTTGTCTCAGGAATGCAGAAATTGTTCATAATCATGCACACGGGACCACAGGTATTGTGTGGAAACATGCCCTTAGTGTCACTGTTAAAAAGAAAACTGTATGATGACTGTATGCAGTTATATGGAGCGGACAGTGAAATTTGTCACTCAGGATAGTTGCTTGGTGGCGGACAGTCTTTTTGTTCTAAAATTATTTTCTCAGAATATTATAGTGTTAACTGCCTAATAAATAATCCCAAATACATGGTGAACTATGGTTGCTGAACTAACCCCTCTCTTCTTTCCAAGGTTCAAAAACAGCAGTTGAATCTTTCTTCATCATGCTATTTACCCTCATGTTGATGTCTTGTGCAGTCAGTTCCATTGCACTGGCCATAGCAGCAGGTCAGAGTATGGTCTCCACAGCAACCCGTATTTTGGAAATCTATTTTCAATTCATGATGGTGAGTCTGAACGGTGCTACTCTGAGAGAATTTACTTGCACCTTCTTGCATGTTCACCTGTTCTGTAAAACCTGTTTTGAAGTTTTTGTGCATGGGATTCTGGTGTGTTCAGGAAATCATAGACTGAAATATAGTTTATATTAGAAAATGTACTAACTTTTCTCCTTACCCCTATGGAACATAGTTACTTGACTTAGCTACTTTTCTCATTGCTGAGACAAAATAACCAATCCCCAAAAATTAAAGGAGGAGAGCTTTTTTTCTTTTTTTTTGGCTCACAGTTTGTGGAAGTTTCAATCCATAGTTGGCTGGCTCCAAGGGACTTAGGGATGGCAGAGGGGAGTCACAGAGGAGAAACAGTTCCTAGCAGAGCAGCAAGCAGCATACCTCCATTTACCTTTCACTCCATCCAGGGTATAATCCTTTTGGATGGTATTGCCCACACCCAGAGTGAGACTTCCTATCACCCAGACCCAAAACCATGATAAACCAATCAGTAGACCAATTCAGTACCACAACCCTCAATCCCAGTGTCACACCCTTAATCCACATGTTATACCCTAGATCCAGCCACCTCTGGAAAGCCCCAAACCTGAGTGCATGAGGCTGTGGGGGAACATGCAGATACAAGCCATAACATCACTGTAACTGAGATTCCTAGGTAGGACCTCAGTGCTTGGATTAGAGGCATGTGCCCTCACATCTGGATTCTTTCAATTTCACGTTGAAATATTTCTGCTTATAATTTTTTGCTTAGTGATTACTTAGCACCAACCTTACATGCCCCTAAAATTTTTAATCACACAGATGAATCAAAATCTGACCAAAACCAGTTGCCATATATTGTTCCCCTATCAGATCGAGTATACAGGAATGCCTAGCCTATTAAAATATAGGTGTTTTCTGCTACATTAGAAGTAGATGTCCCTTAATGATACATAATTAGCACAAACTTTTGAAAAATTTTAGTTCTCCCATTTCTGAATTGGACAATACCAGTGTAGATTTGATTAGAAAGTGGCAGGCTTTGTTTGTATTTTCTACACTGTCATACAGTAGAGAAAATGTCATTTAATAAATTAAAATGTTTCATTTGATTTATTTTATGACTTGACTGGTTATTGTGCAAAAGTTTCTATACAGGACTTTTTAAAACAGTCATATTTTATTCCAAGATCATATGTTACATATTGTGTTTGACACTTTGCTGTTGCTGGGACAAAATGGCAGCACCCACAACATAAAGAAGGATAGTTTGGTTCATGGTTTCACACATGGTTGGCTGATTCCAAGGCAGAAATGACATAGTGGAAGAGTTTGCAGGAGCAAAACTGCTCACCCCATGGGCTGCCAGAAAACAGAATGCAGAACCAGAGACAAGAATACACCCACAGAGGCCATGCCCCTGGCGAGTGCCTCATGCAACCAAGCTCCAGTTCCTAAAAGCACGTTCAGTTATGAATGTATTGGTGGATAAATACACTAGTGAGGAGAGTCCCCCCATGATCCAATCACCTTCTAAAAATATCAGCCCTGAACACAGGAGACTTTGGAAGGACATTTCAGTTCTAAGCCATAGCATATACTAAGTGCTTGATTAGATTAAGTCTAAATTTGTGCAGACACACCAGCCACATTTTCATTTTGTATGTCCTAGTCAAGACAAGTTTCATGGGAACATCAGAGCTGTCTGTTCTTCTTCTCCAGCAGTCTTTCCTGCAATCTCCAGTGTGGTACTGTTTTTTAGAATCTTTAAATGGAACATATTGGCTATATTTACTCTTTTGTTTTTCCACGTTTTGCTGCTTATTGGTTCCAGGTTTTGGGTTTGTAAAGCCTACATCCTAAACCTCAAATTAGTGTTAACCCTGGGAATGCATAAGAAAACCCCTGTAAATAACCTCTGTAAGTCTAATTGTTGAATAAAAGTTGATAGGAGAACGATATGCTCAAGATTGTTCTGCTCTGGACCTAGGTTGCCAGGTTTGTTGAGATGAGCAGACAATGATGTTATAATTTGAATAGTCAGGAGAGTTGTCACGTTGTGGTCATGGGTTCTGCATCTGAAAAATCAACTGAAAATATACACAAAAATCTTTTCAATAATAAACTTGTAGTCTTCATTTCTGTTCATTATTTCTTTAGGCACAATATACTATTTATACAATGTTTACATTGTATTAGATGTCATAAGCAGATGACTTAAAATATTCAGGACGTTTACATGTAAAGGTCAAAGGATTTATATAGCTCACATGCAAGTATTATGCTATTTGGAGATAAAGGCCTTGATCAGCTACAGAGTTTATCTCTATGTGAGGGTCCAGGATACATCCCCTTTGGATTCTGAAGGATGACTTCTTAATTTCCCATTGTGTGCAGTTACAGAGAAAGTTGAGGACATAGCCTTGACAATCAAAGATCTTCCAAAGAAGTAGAATATGTAATACAAATGATGGCTATATTGATCTTTCTTTAATACCATGAGCAGCATTAACAATTGTGATGGTTAATCTTGATTTTCAACATGATTGGATTGAGAAATGCCTGGGAAATTTGGAAAGTACACCTCTGAGTGCATCAATGAACATGTTTCCAGAGACTATTAGTACAAGAGATGGTAAATCTTCCCTAAATGTGGGTGGCACCATCCAGTATGGCGAGGGTGCACATAGAACAAAAACAGAAGAAAAGCCTGCCAGTGCAAGCTCTCACTCTCCGCTTCCTGATTGGTATGAGACAAGCAGCTTTCCTCTACTACCTGCTTCTCCTCACCTCCCCACTGGGCCAGAAGTAACAGAGCCTAGTGTCCATGGACTGGTATTTCTGAAACTGTGAGCCAAAATGGAACTTTCCTCCTAACTTTTTTCTCACTGGGATTTTTCACAGTGCTGTAAATCTAGCTAATATGCTATACAGAGATGTACACATGCAAAGAAAAACCTAAGTGTTTATAGTGAATATAAGATATTCCAAAATAGTGTTTGCACTAGCAAAAATATATTCAAATGTGTAGGGTTCTTGAAGATGGTATTTGTAAGATGCCTTATGAAATCACTAACCTGGTTCTAATTTTATGTGGTTTCTGCTCTTGGTAGGTTTTTTTGGGTCTGTCGCTGTACTTTGGAGCCACGGTTCCTTGGCTCTCCTGGATTCAGTATTTCAGCATTCCTTATTACGGCTTTGCAGTAAGTTGTACGCTGTCATTTTAACTAAGTTCCCACGTAGGGAACAACCAAAATAAAGGCTAACTACCTCCTTTTGTGGGTCATGTGTTGGGTCACATCTCATTCAAGAATTTTATATTAGGATCGTTAGATAAGAATTTCCTGTTAGTCTTAGCAGAAGGTTAGGGAGTCATGTAGATTTTCCCCAATCACCCTGTTATTTGAGGGAGATGAAATAGGGTGGGGATAGGAGAAGTCTCACAGGGGAGACATTGACTGATTAAAAAAACATTGTATTTCATTTTAATAAGCAAATAAATGAGATGCTAAGAAACAATACATATGACAGGAATTTAGAAGAACAAACACATTTTAGTATTCATAGAAATGTTGGCTTTAGTAAGCTAATCGACTCCAGAGTACACTGCCTGTGTCTGAGTGAGTATAGCATAACTGAACTTATAACTACATTATTATAGGTACTGCTTTCTATTTTTTTTCAATTCTGGAGTTTGAACCCAGAGCATCATGCATGCTAGGAAAGTGCTGTACCACTGAGTAACGTCTCCAGCCCTTAAGCAGTAGAGCGTTCACCTAGAATGTGCAAGGCCTTGTGTTCAGTCTCAGCACTAAAGACAAACATCCAATAATAAATTTGTGATGTAAATAAACAAGAAAAGTCTATGTCCATTGATCAGTACTATTCTTCGGATCCCAATGGATGATTTTTATTTTAGTGTTTTGGGCATCATAAAATTGGAGACAGAAAAAGAAGAGGCCTATGGCATACTCTACACAACCCTATGGCTCCTGGTCCCCAGGAGAAATAACTTTTCTTGCTTTGATGTGATAGAGACTAGAATGCACAGTTCTTATGGTTTTAGAAAAAACAATACAAATAAGGCTTGAGAATCCAATAATGACAATTCTTTGGAAAATGTTAAAAATTTGAAACTCTTTATCTTGCTTTGTCTTGCCTTCCTTGTTTTATAGGCTTTGCAGCATAATGAATTTTTGGGACAAAACTTCTGTCAAGGAGTCGATGTAGCAGTCTGTCCCTTTGTAATGTAAGTTTGTGTTCAGTGTCTTAACAGATTTGCTTACTACAAAGTAGTAAGGTGTGATGGAGAAAGGCCCTGGGCTTATACATGGTAGCAAATCAAGTGGACATACCTTTGTGAATATGAATTTTCCAACCTGTAACATAAGTCATTTTTCACTAACAATTGTTAGCCAGATGTTGTAGCATTGTACTGCCCTCAACTTGCTGTACTTGTACTACATGCAAAATTGTATGTAATCTGGAGAAAACTTTGCTTTAGGTCTTTTAAAGAATCTTTCTGATGTTATGATTATGGACTTGTGTTCATATTTTTCAGAACATTTGAGTTTGTAATGGGATGATTTGATAGTCTAGCAAGGATTTATGGTTTTTGAATGTACGGATTATATGGTGATTCTGAGCTCAGCCAGTGCACACCAGTAAGAAATACAGGAATGGAATTGCATAAGGGGAGTGACTGTGTCCCCATTAGGATCCTAACACTTCTCTCTGCCTCGCACCTTTGGGAGGTATCTTGAATCAGAGGCTGCTCTGCTTGCATAGGATGTGTCCTCTGATAAAAGAAACACAAATTTAAGTAGATTGAGAAGGAATTCTCTTTTGTGCATAATGTCATTAGTACAAATAGAGCATTTATGAAGTAAAAAAATCTTGTCTTCTTTAATAATTTCCTTTTGTTACTGCTGTTAATGGTTTGATTTTAATACATAAATGAATGAGAGAGGAGATTGCTGCTCTCCTAAATCTCTCCTGGATTTTCAGATGGTGTGGAAATAATTCTCATTAATAAGATGAATTTCTATTTTGAATTACTAACAGAAATATACTGTATGAAGGGAAGTTTTCTTTACCCTTGCTACCCCTTTTTGCTTTGTTCTGTGTGGCATATATGTAACAAAAAGTCATTGCATGCCAGGAAATGGATGTGAAACATAGCAACAGATAAGGTGTCTCCATGGGCTTCACACTAATTTAAGGCTCATCCTCACAAGAGGAAGTAGCATGCTACTCTGAGAGTAAAGAGAGGGCATGGCTGTTTTTGAAATTGCTAATTCCAAGAGATACACAAGATTCATAGCAAGCAATAATTTTGACCCCACCAGATACTTTTAGTAGCAGGTGCTTTTCAGACCTGTGGAGGAACCAGGCCATCCTGCTCTGTGACAGCTGCTACCGTGGGTTTGTGTCTGATCCCTAGGCCTGTTGATAGGGTGCTGTAGCTGAGCATCCGCCGAGCTCACTGTATCTTGGAGCCAGAGCTGACAGAGCATTGCTCTGACCTGAAGCTCTTGCTCCCCTCTATTCCTAGCTTAGGACTCATCTTGTGTTGTGTTTGAGCAGAATTATAAGACTCAATCATCTTAGCTTTAGGAGTGAATGGTTAAAGATCGGATTTTTCTCAGCACTAGTAAGAAAATACTATTTGACAAACATTTCCTTTGAAGAGAGTATAATTAGAGTTTTAGAAATGAATTATTTGAGCAATTTAAAAACTTAGTTCATAGTGTGACTTTGTAAGCTTGGCCAAATTCCTTAGCCTACCTCTCCTCCTCTTTTAAATAGTCTCAGTTGGTTCATTGAAAAAAGCGGTTTGTGCTTTCATTGTTTCATTGTTTGATCATTTTTTTCACACCTGTATCTTGTAATCTGAATGGCTACTTTGAAGGTATCAATATGCAATATATTAATTTCCTATTATTTTCCTTTGAAATTCTGTATCATTGCTTTTATTCTTTTTTGTTTGTTTGTTTCTAAAATAAAAAAAAATGTGTACTGTGTCCATATGCTTTTAGGTGGTTTAAGGAATTAAGTAAGCTATGAAGTATAAGCTTCTTAGCATAGTAGCTAGCAAAATTGTAAGCACTCAGTGACTGTAGCTATTATATAGAAAAGAGAAATTGTTGAAGATTTCATGAGTCTGAAGGCTTTTTTAAAAAAGAATAATGAAGATAGTAAAATATAGCAAAATCTAGGAATTGATTGTGTTCTTTTTGTGTTTCATTTCAGATGTTCTGGCACAGACTTCTTGATGCTGCAGGGCATTGACCTCTCCCCTTGGGGTTTGTGGAAGAATCACGTTGTTTTGACTTCTGTGATGATTGTCTTCCTCACAATTGCCTGCATACGATTGTTAAATTTAAAGAGAAAATTCTTGTTTTTCCCTTCAATTTACATTGAATTTCTCCCATATGAAGAAGGAGCACCCTGAATTAAGTCCAGTGAATATTTTTATGATGTCTTCTATCATTTGTGAGGGAGTTAGAAAACTGCTGTCTTGATTAAAAGACAACTGCTCCAAGCTCCAAGTTTTAAGGGCCTTTGTGAATGGAGGTAGTCAGAACTGCCACCTCCCCAACCATGACCAAGATTTCAGGCCATTTTTAAAATGTTGATCTCTTACAGATAAACACAGGTAGTATAACAGCCCAGGTGTCAAAGCTTACAAAGCAACCCTGACTCAAGATAGCCACAGTCTCTTCCTTAAAATCCCATATAAACTCTCTCAGCCTGTAAGAATGTTGCAACTGTGATGTGTGCTTGCCAGCAGTCCCTTTCAGATATTAACCCCAACAAAGCCTGTCCTCTTCTGTGGGGCCCTATTTCCTTTTTTTCCCCAACAACTCGCCATCTCACTGTTGTTCAGCAACAATTATTTTCAATAGAATCAGTCACAAAAATCACAACAAACTGAATTACATGGGAAAGAAGTAAGCAAAAAACTAAGGATATTATGTATTGTAAAATAATTCATCTCACCACACAATAGTCTAAAAAGAAATGTAGTCTATTGCAATGGAGAATTGGGTCTTAGAAACTAGTGACGAATTGCCATTCTCTATTGCGTTGCTTTCTTCAACCAAAAAATGACTAAGTAGTCTCATAACCATCCAGTTTTAACAGTCCACGAATCTACAAAGTGCTACATTTAATACAGAATAAAAGTGTTATTGCTGCATTGGATGTATGAAATCCAAAATATATTAGAAACCACTATTATTTCCAGAATGAAAAAAGGTCATAATCATAGAAACAAGTATCTTTCATGAACCTGTTAAGGATGGTGACTCTTGCTGATACTCCTCTGTAGTGGAATTACCCTGTCTGGGTTCTTGGCAGGGCCATCTAGGCATCTGATGATCTGGCCTTTGTGTCATTTTGAGAACATACTGGCTCTGAGAAGTCACTTCACCTTCCTGGGACAGCTCACTGATACGTGATAATCTGTGCAGCAGAGTCCCCTGAGGAGCTTGGCTGGGACACTACTGTCTGGCCTTGCCTTGTCCCACTGCAGCAGTACATATAGAGTGAACTCCATGAAGAACCGACACCTGCTGGACTTGGTGATTCCCAAGATGCTTTCCACTTTGGAAATTCTGGACTGTGATTTAATCAGCATTATATCAGTTCCTACGCAGGTTTTCCCCCAACTTTATGTACTTCATTTGTTTTCATGTATCTATTCAAACAGGAAAGTACTCATTATTTGAAAGTGTTTTTAAACTTGTTTCTTATAGAAGGCTAGTGTAAAAGAAGTATGGTTCATTGAATGACTGTGAAATGAAGACATGTATGTAAACAGCACATCAACAAATGGAGCATGAGTACCACAAGGAAGCCGCTTGTACTCCTCTCCCAGTCACTGCTTCTTCTTGTCTCCATGGGTTGTTTCTGAAGTGATACTTGTGTGTTCCTCTGTGTTGCTTTTATCAGAATATCACACAGTGCACAAGTGCAGACTTAGATCTTGATCCCAGTTTTTAGTAAACTTTTAACTTTTTCATGAACAGTGTGGAAATTTCTGTGTGTTCTTGTAGAGACAGGGTCATAGACGAGAAAAAGTATATAATAAAATATCACCTCATTGAGGTTTATTAAAATAATTAATAGGAAATCTTACTAAAGGCACTTTTAGACTCCAAGAATTAGAAAGACAAAGGTAAAGAACAGCGAGAAACCAGACTCAGGAAGGTGCCATGTAACAAAATTAACATAAAAATTTACTAGGTGAAATCAAAGGCAAAACAGAGTTGTAGCCAGAAGCATGAAAGTCCAAGGTAACCAGCTCCTTTATTAAATGAAATACAAAGGAAACAAGGGGCAGCCATCTAGGGACTTTTATGTAATGTGTAAAAAACACACACATATATGTATATATATATATATATATATATATATATATATCCTCACTTTAGCATCATTATATCTTCAGCAGATACACTTCTCATTATTTAATTTCTAGCTCTAAACTGCCCATCTGTGAGCCTCCCTCCTCCCCCCACTTACCTAACATGAAGGGCAGGAAGGAATCAAATGGCCAGAAGGAATATAGAGGTGTTTCAGTTAGGATCAAAGATGGCCAGAGAGCAAATCAGATGTTAACAACTTCTGGGTGCTCACATAGGGGATGGGAAAAATCACCAGACCTAAATAAAAACGAGTTGAGGACAAAAATTCACAGGTATTCACTTTCCAACGTTTACTACTCTTTCAGAGTAGGTGTCTCTCTGTTTTTTTCTGCTCTTTTCAAAATAAACCACTTTCTTTTGCCTTTTTAATTCATTACTCCTATGAGTTTATGATCCTGGTAGTATCCCAGTACCTGTGTGTTCCAGTATAGTAGTGGTGTGTTACAGCAAGGTGTACACTCCTCCACCAGATATGACATTTGTTATGGTCTGTGTCTCAATGTGCTCCCAGTGCCTCATGCTATCATAGGTGGGGCTTTTCAGAGATGGCTGGATCTAAAGTGTGTTACACTGGGATTCAGTATGTGATGCTGGGATTAAGGATGTGTGATTACTAAATCAGTCTAGTGATCAGTTTGGTACCTCC
This sequence comes from Dasyprocta punctata, assembly GCA_004363535.1. Lineage (NCBI taxonomy): Eukaryota > Metazoa > Chordata > Mammalia > Rodentia > Dasyproctidae > Dasyprocta > Dasyprocta punctata. Next base: position 13,274 of record RJWM01006957.1, on the reverse strand, counting down.
CTAATCCTGATAGCCTAGATAAAATATAAAAGGGACAGAAAGAAGTTGCTATAGTCCTTTTTTGCTTGTTTTGCTACCTTTAGCCCATCATAAACTATTTCTCCTCTGTGATGCTTGTCTGCTGTGCTACCCTGCCTTGGAACCAGCTGATTATGGACAGGAACCTCTACAAACTGTCAGCTAAATAAACCTTTCCTCTTTTAACTTTGGACATCAGGTGTTTTGTGTCAGCAGTGAGAAAAGCAACTAAGAGAGAATTTGGTACCAGACAAGTTGGTTCATTGCAGGGACTCTACTTGACCATGTGATTTAAAAGCATTTGGAGTTGCCTTATGAGAAGGGAAAAGTTAGGAAAGGTTTGGAGATGCTGGATGAAAAAATAGATCTGGAAAGCATTAAACTACTTGACAATAGGGTCCAAGCTCAAAGGTCACAATGCTGATAGAAATGATGCCAGTAAAGACCAGGCTCAGGAGGTTTCTGCTGGGAAGAAGGACTGCATTTGCTGTTGGTTGTCAGACAATATGTGTTATGTCATGGCAAAAAGCTTGTCTGCATTTTGCTTGTATCCAGAAACTTTGCCTGAGTCTGAGATTAAGGGTGGGGACTAACAAGCACTGCAGAAGAAAATTCGAGACAATCTAATGTTGAGGTGATGGTATGGCTACTTTTGGAAGATTCTAGCCAAATTTATGTCAAGAATCAGGAGCAAAGAACTGAGCAGAATGATTTAAAGCATTTTGAGTTTGGCTAGAAAGCAAACTTCAGTAAAGTTGTGGCCTACTAAGAAGGAACAGAGGAGAAACTTGTTGGAAAACTAGCCAGAAAAAGCAGTGTATTTCAGAAGACAATGAATAAGATGGCCTGAGGACATCATAAAAACCAGAGGACTCCAATTTTTGCAGCCTCAGAATTGCAAAGGTGAAAGGCTTTCCTTTGAGAAGAAAAACTCAGAGAACCAGCGACCCAGAATGGTTGTAGCCTAGAGAATTTGTTCGTCAGAACTGGCTTCAGAGTGTTTAGGAATTCAGGCACTCAACCTCTGTAGCCAAGAGAGAAGGAAGCCCGTGTACTTCTCCAGCTGGCTGCAGACCTTAGCACCATCATGGTGCTGGATTTAGGTACACAGAGAATGCAAGAGTTGTGGTATCAGGAAAGTTCCCACTCAGATTTCAGAAGAAGGCCTGGAATGCTGGGGAATGTGTCCCTGAGAGGGTAGTGTGTGAAGCTGTGAATGTGAAGCTGGAAGTGCAGTCAATGGAAGCATCAGAAGTTTTGAGGAGACAGGAACAATGATCATTTGAAGAAAACTGCAAGGGGGGAGCTGAGTTGGCCCAAAAGAGAAGCTTTGGGGGTGAAGCTCCCAAAGCACTTTGTAGTTCACATTGCAATGGGAAACAGAAACACCAAAGCAACACCCAGGATTTAGGAGCAGATTTATTGATGTCAACAGGCACCGACTGGAACCATTCACAAAATGTCAAGCCTTGATCTCTGGTGGTCTACGGTTTATATGGGCTAAGCAAGCAGGAAGTACAGAGGCATAATTGTTTGTTAATTGGGGACTAATTCTTACAATATGTATTGTAGTGATCAGCTATGCATCACAATGACTAGGTGTTTCTAAGAAACAAAAGTAACAGGAACTGTAATTGAAACAATTACCTGGCAACTAACAAACTGAAGCATACTGGGTTGTGGGCGGTGGGGTGGGTAGACATCTTCTGCTACATTTCCCCCCTCTTTTAATTTCCCTGCAAATCTTCACTAGGCATATTACATGTGATCATTTGAGACAAGGACCAACTACAAGCAGTCCTAGGATGGGCCCTAGTCAATGTCCACAAGACTCCACTAAGAGTTTATGGTTTGTTTCCCTTATTATAAGGATGCTAGAAGGAGACATGAGTTAGGCTCATCAGCTCTGTAGCAATCCTGGACAGTGTCCTCAGGCTTCAGCCATGTGTGGGCTGGTCTTCCCCAGGTGCTCAGAGCAGAGGTTTGGATGCATTGTCTCTTTAGCTAAACTGGTTACAAATTCTTGCAGTGGGGAACTCTTTAATAACTTAATAGCCCGTATGCTGCATGTAATTTTTATTTAATATTTGATAATTCTGCCAGTTTTGGCATTATCTCTGCTGCAAACGCAGGCCCATCATCACTTCCAGTAATGAAGGGTAGGCCATATCTGGGGATGATTTTTAACAGCAAGACTATATAAACTTTCATTGTCTTGGCCAGCCTGAGTAGGTGCGGATGAGCACTAAGTCATGACAGGTGGAGACCAGGGCTGGTGACACAGATGCTGAAGCCTGAGCTGGCAGCAGGAGTACAGGTTCCAGCACTGTGGCTTGAGCTTTCAGAACATGTGCTGGGGGCAGGTCTGGGTCTGAATAAGATGAATCTTCCAGGAGTACCGGGTAAAGTTTTTCTGCCTGATGTTTGGTCGGGTGGATCAGCAGAGGGGTTTAGGTCTCCGAACCAGGTTGTTTTGAGCACAGGTTTGGCCAAAATAGCTTTGTCCAAGGTGACCACAGCACACCTAGCCTGTTAGATTCCATTTCAAACACAGCTACTTTCACCCATAAACAGGGTGTACTCAGTATCTGTTAGGTTCATTTTGGCTCACTAACTGTTTATCAGTTGGTGCCAGGCAATCATGTCACTGGGTGAGGTCCAGCACAACATTTGTCACCTGGACAGTTAGGTATCAGCCTAATGTGAGTCTGCTAATTTTCTTTATTTTTTTTCAGAAGGAGAGTGGCTGTTAGAGCATGTAGGCAAAGAAGAGGCAGTCTTTAGTGACTGGATCCAAGTATTTGTACAGGAAAGCCATTGAGCACTCCCAGGGTCTGGCATTCCAAGTAAGCATCACTGTTTTTGTGACCTCAAGGTTCCAGATTTTATACAAGTCAACAGCTCCAAGAAGTTTGTGTGATTTCTTTTGTATCCAGTTTCTGAAAGCTATTTCAGTAGTGCTTTTGTGCCTTTTTAACAGGCAGTTTGGATGTCATTAAATAGCTAGGAAACTAGTAAAACAAATATTTGAATCTCTGGAATGTTGAGTCCAGGTCAGTTGACTTTTGAGTCCATAACTGGAGTTTTTTCATTTAAAAGTGAAGATGGGCTGGCTGATAGAAGCAAAAATGCAGAAGAAGGCATTCTTTCAGTCCAGGCAAGTCTACCAGCAGGCTATGGGTAGCAGAAGACTGAGGCAAAGTGTAGAGAGTGCAATCATGGTGTCATTGTCATCTTGGAGATCCTGAATAGGCTTTACAGGCAGGAGAGGTGTATTTTAGCAGTCTGACAGTTCATACTGTTTGCTCGGAAAACCTAGATGGTGCTGGAAGGGACCGAGAAACAGGCTGTCTTAGAGAAAAGGTGCCGGTATCTTGGCCAAAATTGTAGTCAGAGCCTCCCTAAAAACAGTGGGAGAGTTCATCACCCTTTATGGCAATCGAATCCAAATGAGCTGACCTTTTATCTCAGGATTTTCCCAGTTAAAGGGTATTATGGGAGAAACTCACAAACAGAGGAGGGCACCTTTTAAATCTAGAACAGTCCAAAAACAGTGTATGAGTCAGGAACCATGGAATGCAAGGTGATGGCTGCATTTTTGAGAGCATGGAGATCTTACACTGGTCAGTAACCCACATTGGGCATTTTTACTGGGAGGAGAGTAGTGTTCCAAGGTGATTAACAAACCATCAGGATGTCAAACTGCTTTAGATGGCTGAGGTGTGGCTGGAGCATGGTTTCTGGTTACGTCCAGAGGCGAGTGTTGGCTCATATCTCTGTGAGGAGAATTTTCAGAATTTCAGTATTGTGGTTATCACTCTCAGGCTGATGCTGGTATCATCTTCCTCTCAGGGAAAGTGTAGGGTTAAACAAGATGGAGGATGACTGACTTGGTTACAGGAATTTATATTTGGGGAGATGTCCTCACAGGCTCAAGTTTCTGCCTGGCATAATGGGAAGGAGGCAAGAGTCCCAGTTGAACCAGTGATAGTAACTTTTTAACAGAAGGTAATTTTGAAGGCAGAGAGTTCTGTTCCACTGTCTACTAGGAAAGTCACAGGTTTGTCCCCAACTTTTGTAATGACAGTGGGTTCTCAGGGGCCCAATTTGATAGAGCCCAGTCTGTCCTATCCATCTAGTCATGACAGGGTGAGAAGTTCAGGTTGAGTTGAACCAGAATAACCATGTTCCTTTGTGTCTCACAGATGGAGAGGAATTCATTTTTTTTGTGTGTCCAGAGCCCTTATAACTTATAGCCAGCAGGAATGGTCGTCTATCAGGCTGGATTTTCTTATGGATATTAGGTGCTTTTGTTTTATCAAGTTTCTAGGTAACAGTGGTTGATGGTTTTTTGTTCCCCTCTTTGATGTCTTTGAGATGTGCTTGACTGGGTTGTTTTTAGGCTGGGTGACTTTTGTCAACTCATTTGTCAGGGCTGACAGTCCAATTTTTCCCCATTCAATATGTGCAACTCAGAAGGAATTGTTGACATGGACGTTAGATGGTGCCATCTGACCAGGGTAGGTGTGCCTCCAGGAGTCCTCCATGGTCAATTGCAGACAATGGCTAGCTAGAACCAGTTCAATTGGCTATATGTAGATGAATTGACAATGGGAGGTGAAGTTATAGGTGTTCGTAGCAACATCAGTGGCTAATGAGGGTGTCAAGGTGGAATTCTCAAAAATAATGGGTCCCTTTATTTGTTTGTTTGTTTTTTGGCTCTGGGAATTGAACTTAGGACATTGTGCTTGCCAGGCAGGCACTTCTGCCACTGAGATATATCCCCAACCACGGAATGGGCCTCTTTTTTCTTACTTTTTTCTTTGAGAAGCAAGGAGCAGTTTGATTTCATTTTTAACTCCATAAAAGCCCTTTTTCCTACAGTAAGGGACTGTGGATTTTGACCAATTAATACTCATCCCTGACATCTTATGTGTGTATTGTGTAACCTTGAATGACGACACAACAGACAAAGGGTAGGTGCCCCTTAGAAAGAGATCATTCAGATGCCAGCCTGGGACTTAGGTATGGCTTAGCTAAGATGATGGGAGGTCTCCTTTACACCATTTGTCATTTGCCACAGAATCAAATGTGAGGACCCAATCAGTCACCCCAACCAGTGCTTCTTGGTCTTGGTGCACCAACAGAACAGACTATTGCTTGTATCACCCATTACACTCACTCATGCATTCATTTAACATGTACTGAGATGCTAAACATTCCAACCTCCTTTCCTTGAGGGTGGTCCTGACTAATAAGAGTTGATCAGACTCCCCTTCTAGTTGAACTGAGCAGAACTGACAGACAGACTAACTGGTGTGCCTTCAGTGGTATCGTTGGATTCAGGCAGGCAGCAGACAGACAGACAGATAGACAGACTTCATCCTCCTGACTTGGGTTCTAATGTGTGCCACTCAAACCAGGAGACACGAATCCTCTTCCAGATCTCTGAGGGGACCTGAGAAATCTCAAGGGTGCATCTTCCCACTGGGACCTGGAGAAGTCTTTGTTCTATCCGTGAGGGCCACGATTGGTGACAAAGAGGTCAGCATGCTCAGCCTTCTTAGCCAGTGTACTATATGCAATGGCAAGTAGAAATATCAAAGCAACACCCAAGATTTGGATGCAGATTTATTTATGTTAATGAGCACTGATAGAGATCATCCCCAAAGTATCAGGCCTTGATCTCTGGTGGTCTAGGGTTTATGCGGGATTAGCAATCAGGAAGTACAGAGGCAGAATGACTTGTTAATTAGGGGTTTGTTCTTACAATATGTATCATAGTGACCAGCTATGCATCACAGTGACCAGCTGTTTCTAAGGAACAAAAGTAAGAGAAACTGTAATGGATTTTTACCCAGCAACTAAAAATCTGAAGTATACTGACTGGGAGGGGATATCTTCTGCTACATTTTCCTCCTTCTTTAGCTTCCTTGCAAATCATTGCTGGGCACGTTATGTGTGATCTTTTGAGACAAGGGCCAACTAGAAGCAGTCCTAGGATGGGCCCTAGCCAAGGTCCCCAAGACTGAAAGTTTTACCACCAGGAGCTTGTGGATAGTTTCCCTTACTAGAGGGTTTTTAAGAAGAGACATTATTCATGCCCATCTGTTCTGTAGCAATTCTGTGAATAGTGTCTCAGGCTTCAACCATGCATGGACTGGTCAGCATTTGGAGTGAAGAGAGAAGGGCTTTGAGTACATTGTCTCTTCAGCTATACTGGTTACAAGTTTTTCCTGTGGTGAAGTCTTTCAGAACTTTTTGTTGTGTATGCTGTGTATAATTTTTATTTAATCTTTAATAGTTCTGCCAGTTTTCAAATTATCTCTGCTACAAAGGCAGGCCCATTATCACTGTCAATAATCAAGCACAGGTGATATCTAGGAATGATTTTTCACAACAATACCCTGCAAACTTTTATTTTCTTGGCCAGCCTCAGTAGGTGCAGATGAGCTCTAAATCATGACAGGTGAAGGTCGGGGCCAGTGACACAGACACTGTAGTCCTAGCTGCAGGGATAAGAGTGCCAGTGCTGTGGCTTGAGCTTGCAGAACATGTGGTGGGGGAAGGCCTGTTTCCAAATAAAATGGATCTTCTGGGAGTACCAGGTAAAGTTCTTCTGGCTGAGCTTGATGTTTCAGTGAACTGGATCCCTGGATGGGGCTTAGGCCTCTGGACTGAATTGTTTTTTAGCACAGGTTTGGCTTAAATAGCTTTGTTCCAGGTGACCACAGCGTATTTAGCCTGTCAGAATCCGTTTCTAACAGAGCTACTTCCATATTAAAAATGGGTGTACTCAGTATCTGTCAGAGGGTTGATTTTACTTACTAACAGTTTATCAGTCAATGCCAGGCAGTCATGGTACTGGGTGAGATCCAGCACAGCATGTGGGTCTTGGCCTAGGGTGAGATTGTCAGTTTTTTTTTAAATCAGAAGGACAGTGACTGTCAGAGCACAGAGGAAAGTGGAGGCATCCATTGCCAACTGGATCCAAGTATTCAAAGACATAGGCCATTGGGTGCTCCCAGAGCCTGACAGTAAAATAAGCATCATTCTCTTTTGAACTCAAGGATCCAGATTTTTTTTTTAGACAGGGTCTTACTATGTAGTGTAGAGTAGACTTGAATTTACCTGTGTAGCTCTGGCTGGCCTCAAACTCATGACAATCCTCCTGTTTTACCCTCCTGAGTGCTGGGATTACAGGTGAGCATTACCACGTCTGACAAGGATCCAGATTTTATAGAAATCAGCAGCTCCAAGGAATTCATGGCGTTACTTTTGTAACTAGTTTCTGCCAGATATTGCAGCAGAGCTTTTGTCTCTTTGTAACAGGCAGCTTGGGTATCATTAATCAACTGGAAAACTAATGAAACAAGCTTTTGAATCTCTGGGAGGTTGAGTCCAGGTTATTTGACTTTTGAGTTTAGAACTGGGTTTTTTTCTTTTAAAGGCAAAGAGTGGGTGGCTGACAGGAACCAACCAAAGATAGAAGGAGGAATTTCTTAGATCCAGGCAGCTGTACCAGCAGTCTCTGGATAGCACAAGACTGAGGCAATGTATACATGGGCATTCATGGCAGCATTTCCAGCTTGGAGATCCTGAACTGGCTTTACAGGTGGGAGAGGTGTATTTTAGCAGTTTTATAGTCTGCACCATTTGATTGGCAAAGTATGACAGAGCTGGAAGGGATGGATAAACAGGCTGTCTCAGAGAAGAGGTACTGATAGCTTGACCAAATCTGTTGTCAGAGCGTCTCTGAAAATAGTGTGAGAGTTCTTAACTTCATATGGCGATTGAGTCCAAGTGAGCTGACCATTTGTCTCAGAATTTTCCCATTTGAAGGGGATTATGGGAGCAACTTGTAAGCAGAGGAAGACATCTATTAACTCTATAACAGTCCAGAAAAATGTGCATGGGTTGGGAACCGTGGATTGCAAGTTGATGGCTGCATTCTTGACAGCACGGAGATCTTGCACTTGTTGTTAATCTCTATTGGGCATTTTTACAGAGGGAACAGGATTGTCCCAAGGTTATTAACAGTCTATCAGGATCCAGGACTGCTTTAGGTGGCTTAGGTGTGGGTGAAGCATGGTTGGTGGTTAGGCCATGAGGCAACTCTTGGCTCATACCTCTGTGAGGAGAATTGTCAGAATTTCAGGATTGTGGTTACCGGTATCAAACTTATTAGGCATCACCTTTCTCTTGGAGAAAGCATATGGTTAAATGAGAGGGAGACTGACTGACTTGGTGACAGAAATTTATGTTTGGTGAGGTGTTCTTACAGGGTGCAAGTTTGTACCTGGCAGCAGGGGTAAGAGTCACGAATACCAGTTGCTCCAGAAATGGTAACTTTTTGACAATGGGTCCTCTTGAAGCTAGAGAGTTCTGTTCAATTGTCTACCAGGAAAGTCACAGGTTGCCCCCAAAGTGTTGTAATGACAGTGGTCTCACTGTGGCCTAATTTGATAGAACTCAGTCTGTCCCGTCTACCCAGGCCCAACAGGGAGAGGAGAGGTTCAGGATGAGGTGGACCTGGATAGTCAGATTTCTCTGTGTCTCACAGAAGGAGCATTTATTTCTTCTGTCCATAGCCCTTATAACTTACAGTCAGGGTGCATGGTTGTCTATCAGACTGAATTTTCTTAAGGTCATCAAGTGACATTTTTTAAAATCAGGTTTCTGTGTGACAGTGGTTTATGGTCTTTTTGTCCTCTTTTTTGATATCTGTGAAAAGCAATTGACTGGGTTGTTTTTAGGTAGGGTGATCTTTGGAAGGATCATGGCAAATCATTTGTTAGGGATGACACTCCAATTTTTCCTCAATTTGTGGAACTTGGAATTGGTGACAGTTATCTTGTGTGGGCAATAGATGATGCCATCTGACCAAGTGTCTCTAGTGGGGTGTCGATAGCCAAATGCAGGGACTAGCTAGCTGGGACTAGTTCAATTGGCTGAAAGTAGATAAGTTGTGAGTGGGGAGTGTCTCTATAGTGTTTGCAGCAAATGCATTGGCTGATGAGGGTGTCAAGGTGGAACTGTGAGAAAAAATGTGTTGCTTTTTTTTTTTTTTGAGATGCAGAGAGTGGTTTGATTTCTTTTTTATTGCCATAAAAATTCTTTTTCCTGCAGTCAGGGACAATGAATTTTGAATAATTAATAGCCATCTCTGACTTCCAATGTGTGTGTTGTGTACCCTTGAATGATGATACAATAGGCAAAGTGTGGGTGCCCTTCAGAGAGAGACCATTCAGATGCCCTCCAGGTCATACCTCTCACAGGGACTTAGGAAGTCTTAACTAGAGGGGGTGAAAGGTCTCTGTTACACCATTTGTTGATCACCACAAACTCTCTGATAAGGCCCCAATTAGCCACCATGACCAGTGCTTCCAAGTCTTATTGTACAGATGGAGCAGCCTATTGCTTATGCTGTCCATTTCACTCACTCACATATTCATTTAACATGTACTCAGAGTTAAACATTACAACCCCCTTTCCTTGAGATTGGTCTTGATTGATGAGAGTTGATGAGATTCTCCTTCTCATCAAGCTGAGCAGTAATGACAGACTAACAAGTATGACCCTGGGGGTCTTGCTGAAATCAGGTAGGCAAGCAGGCAGACAGACAGGCAGGCAGGCAGACAGTCAGACACACATACAGACAGACTTCATCCTCCTCACTTTGTGGTCCAATGTGAACTGCTCAGGCTACAAGCCAGGAATCCTTCTCCAGACCAACGGGGTGACTCAAGAAATCTCTAAGGCATGCCTCCCCATAGGGACCCAGAGAGGTCACTGTTCCATCTATGAGGGCCATGATTGGTGACCAAAGATGTCAGCATGGTTGCTCTTCCCACTTGAGATTCCAGATGCAACAGCAAGCAGAAACACCAAAACAACACAAAGGATTTGGAGTCAGATTTATTTATGTCAATAGGCACTGCCTGGGATCATTCCCAAAGTATCAGGCCCTGATCTCTGGTGGTCTAGGGCTTTATGGGATAAACAAGCATGAAGTACAGAGGCAGAATGGCTGGTTAATTGGGGATTGGTTCTTAGAAAATATATCAGTGACCAACTGTGCATCACAATGACCAGCCATTTCTAGGAAACAAAAGTAATAGGGAATGTAACTAGAAGCATTAACTGGGCAACTAACAAACTGAAGTACACTGACTGGAGGTAGGGGGTATCTTCTGCTACAACATCTTGCTGCAGATTGCCTAGGATGCTGCACATGGAAATACAGGATTTAATGTTTGCCCTGTGAGATTTTGGCATTGCTTTGTTCCCATTCCTGTCTATCTCCCTATTTATACTTTTTGGAATAAAAATATCTTTCATGTGCCATTAAATGTTGGAAGTGTTTAACTTTCTTTTCACTCGTACAGCACTTTGAAGCTAAGAATTTGCCTTAAATCTCAGAGGAGACTTTACACTAGGGCTTTCCAGCAATGGAGAAGCCATTAGGGGTGTTGCAACTCTTGGAGATGGACTAATTGTTTTTTGCACAAAGGGACATGCATGAGACTTTGAATGGCAAGGGGTGGAATGCTGTGACTTGTGTCTTGATGTCCTGCAAAAGCCTCATGCAGTTATGGAAGGCAGTCTTTTCAGAGGCGACCTGATTGAAAGTGTGTGACTTTGGGACTAAGTGTTGATGCTGGGATTAAGGATATGTGATTGTTAAATCAGTTCACTGATTAGTTTGGTACTGCCCAAATCCTGGTAGCCTAGATAAAATATAAAAGGGGCAGAATGAAGCTGCTATGGTCATTTCTTGTTTGCTTTGCTGCCTCCTGCCCATCATGAACTGTTTCCCCTCTGTGATGCCTGTCTGCCATGCCCCCATTGTATTGGAACCAGCTAATTATGAATTGAAACCTCTGCAAACTGTGAGGTAAATAAACCATTTCTCCTTTACCTTTGGGTACTGGGTATTTTGTTTCATCAGTGAAAAAAGTAACTAAGATAACACATTTGCTCATAGTAGCATTTTTAATACTAAATGTTATTTTAACATTTTATATAGCATAAGCCATTGATCAAGATGAATAAGTTACCATTGGAACATTACTTGTTGTTAAACTGAATTGGATAGCCAAATTTTCACCAACTTTTTACTAATGTTTTGCATTTTTCCAGCATCTGATTCAGGAGAAGTTTTTAGATAGAGTACAGATATTATTGGGATCCAAAACTGATAAGGTCTATTTTTAAATCATATAAGAAACTTTCATAAATCAGCAAATGATCTGGACTCAATTGAAAACACATAATGATAAAAATATTCATCTTACCCATTAGAACACAAGACTGTAAAGATTTAGATAGGCAATTTATAAAAAGGGAAGCTCAAACACTTAACAGCTGTATATATGAGAAACAACACTCAGTTCACTTCTAGATTTCCCTGTAACACATAGCAGTCTTCCACTTTGCTGCTTATTGGTTTCCAGAGTACTGCTAATCCTTATTGGCTTTTTCTCATTACCTATATCCTTGGCCCACATTTGAGGTAATGACCTCAAATCATTACCATGGGACTTCACAGCCCACCTGCACCTAGTCTGCCTATATTAACTGGGTCAATCATAAATCCCAGCCAAATAAAAAGGCCTTCTAATTGCGATCACAGGTTTCTTTACCTCTTTCCAGTTATTTTCTTTCTGTGCGACTAATGATAACATCCTTCTTATTTTCTGGCATTGTAATCAGTGAAGTTACATTTTTGCTAATTTTTTGAAAACATTACAACTTCTCCTTTAATATATCCTGTTATAGCTATTACAATGATAATCTGGGTTAAGAATCCAGTTTTCTCTACATTTTATCATACTCTTATTTGTATAGTTCTCTGAAACCAGAGTATAAAACTCAGTTTTCATACAGAGGAAACTACGTGTAGGTAAGAAATCACCACAGGTAGATTCTACATCCTCAATCAGACATCTGCCCAGCTATAACTACTGCATAGAGTGGCCGATTCATGGGCAATCTCAGAAATCTCCCCCAGGCATGGTTCTAGTAAAGGAAAAGCTGCCTTATGACTCAGAGCTATAAGGTTGTTGTTTAAACACACAACTCTTTATACTATTTACTGAGGTTAATGCCAAGAAATTACTGCCTTGACAGGAAGTTAGGAAGCTTAAATACCCAGCTAATGATTGTCAGTTTATAAAAGGAAAAGAACAGGAATCAAAATGTACCCCGAAATACTCAATGCAGACTCTACATCCCAATGTTGTTTGGTACTGTAGTTTTGGATCAGGTCATTGAAGCAATCCTGGATCCCATATCTCTGTATCAGTGATCTGTGGTTCAAGACAGATGGAAGAAACTCCATCATTAGAGAACTAGACCAGGAGCTTAACATGACCTACACCCAGACTTCAATCCCTAGCCCCACTGCAGACCCCAGTACAAAGAGAAATGAAAGAAAGAAAGAAAGAAAGAAAGAAAGAAAGAAGAAAAAGAAAGAAAGAAAGAAAAATGAAACAACAATTAAAGGGAAAAAAAGATGTACACTAGACAAAATTCAAAATTCAAACGAAAGGCCAGAAGAAAAATAAAGACAGATGAAATACTGAAGATAAAAAGCAAATTGTCAGATATATATCCAACTATATCAATAAAAACATTAAATATGATTAGACCAAATAGTATAATAAAATACAGAAATTTTTTTTTCCTGCAAAATGGCCGACCTGATGACTCCACCGTAGGGAGGCTCCCTGGAATATACCTCCCAAATGCTGGAATACAAAATAACACAATAACAGAAAGAAGGAAAGGGGAGGGAGATGGATCCTCAGGACCTAAGAGGAGTCTAGGATGAGAACTGTAGCCCACAGAAAGAGTAAAAAAAAAAAAAAGAAGAAGTAAACAAACAAAGGTGGCGGCGGCGCCTCTGACCAGAGCTCAATCCAATCAACGCAGACTCAAACTGGGAAGGTGAGATTAAAGTGCTTGAGATGCACGACTGAACTTCTGTGGCTAAGGCGGAGACGGCTAAGGCAGAGATGGCGGAGGCAGCTATCGATCGTGGAAAGAGCTGGTCGCGAGCTGGTGAGTGAGTAAACTCGGCGGGCCCCAGCCCCCCACCCCCCACTCCCCAGGGAGAGCGAGGAACAGGCTTCCATCTTGAGACTGGAACTGCACCTAATTAGGCACGGTTCCTTGCCCACACCAGGCCCTGGAGGGTCCTGGCAGAATCTGCACGGGCGCCCTGGGGGTGATAGAGGAAATTAGGCAGACGG